>JASDQU010102745.1:0-14021 GCA_032191745.1 Picea mariana | reverse complement strand
TCAGCTGCTGGTCGTGTTCCACGATCACTTCCACCTGTTCCTCCTCTTATTCAAAGATCACGGGAGAAGAAACTAGAAGTTTCTCGTGGCAAGAGGAAATCTTAGAGCATAGTACTTAGTACTTGCTAGATCTCTTTTTTTGTTTCATGTTTAGAAGTAGTCTCTAAAACTTAGTCCTTTGTCTTGAGTCTTGACTCTTTATTATGGCTTATTCTATAAACAATGAAGTTATGAACTTAAGAACATCATATGACAATTTACCTTTGAAGTTAATAATTGATGTTATGATGCTTTAATGATTGATGTTATGATGCTTTTATGATTGATGTTATAACTTATAATGCTTTAATGTTGAGTCCCACATATGTTTATGATTGATGTTATATGTGTAGTATGCTATGTACTATGTAGGATGTCCGATGTACTAAATGGTTGATGTTTTAATGATCATCAATTCATCACTAATCAATTAGTTAAATGATCTTATATCTATGTTTTCATGTTTTTTGCAATTGATTCAATATTCTGTATGTTTTATATATATATATGCATCAAAATATATATTTTTTATGTATTATATAAAAAACACTCCCGAAACGTTCCCGCTCCCGGAGATTTTTGAAAATATGCGCTTCCCGCTCCCGCTCCCTGCTCCGCGCTCCCGCTCCCAACAGCCTTGGGCTGGAGATTGTGTGGAGAATACTATTTCAGCTGATGCTTGAGGTCTGCATTCACCAATCAAACTTTTGAAGATTATCTTCATGCAAGCTTCGGAACAAGTATATGTGTGTGTTGGGATGAAGGACCACTAAAAGGGAACCTGCAACATCAAGGAATTTCGGTTGTATCTTCCACTTTTATTCAATCTAATACAATGGCATGTTTCTTTCCCATAAAATCATTCTTATTTTATTACATGACTCCTTGATCACATGTTTAAGTTTTCATTGAATCTATCATAGTTGCTTTCACTTTGGTCGGTTTGTGTCATTGCGGATCTGGTTTCACAAGAGCACCGAAGCGAAGCAGGAACAACAAAGATATAAGGAAGCGATCTCAAAGGTAAGTCATCAATTCCTTCTTTGCTAGTTAGATCAATGATTGTAACTTAGGGAAAGTGTCATGTCCTGTCCTGTTTTGTTCTAGGTCCAGGTGGATCTAGGGAGATTAGTTCATGTCCACATCTATCGATTTATCCCATAACAGAAGGGTACCGTGGAAAAGGGTTTTGACAACGGGAGGCTTGAGGCGAGGCCTTCGTTGGTAGACCTTAGAAGGTTTGAACCTCCCAGGGGGAAAAGGCTTGGAAGAGGAAGGGTTTTGGGAAGGTGGAGTTTCCAAATGAGCTTCAAGAAGAGCTCATCAAAAAAAAGGGGAAAAGTGACGTCCCTTGGGTGGAATCTCCAGGCAAGCTAGGGGAGAGGCTTTGGGATAGCTTTCCAAAGTGTCGTTAGGGTTTGGAAGAGGATTCAATATCCTCCCCGGCAACGGCGCCAAAATGTTATCGGACAAGTTGTAGGTTGGGAAAAGCCCAACCCAACCACCAAAATGGCGACAACTAAGAGAGCACCTACCGACTTTCCCCCTAGGGTCACCGGGATCCCCCCCTTAAGGTGACTACCTCACCTCTAAAGTGACGGGAACACCTGCCTAAGGTGACAGTGGGTAGGTGCTCTCTTACTTGTCGCCATTTTGGTAGTTGGGTCGGGCTTTTCCCAACCTACAACTTGTGCGATAACAAACCAAATAATCTGTAGAAGCATAAAACTGAAACCAATCACATTGCAAAAGATATCTGGATAAACACCCCTGGAAAAAAACCCAAAGGGAAAACCAGATCTGAGTTGATTTTATTAATTAAAATCCTTGGGCTCTTGTCCTGGAATAATGGCCCATCAGAGGAAAATACAATCAGCAAATAGCCTAGCCTAGCCTACCTGGATGCTATCTCCCGTGCTGCCCCTTGCTCCTTTCCTCAGCCCTACCCACTAACACTTGGATGAAATGCTCTTCACCCAATCAATGAGATCTCCTCACTCTGTGTGTGACACAAGCACATTGAGATGATCTAAGTTCATTCACACATAAATTATCCAAAATATCTAGAATATAAAGTAATCCATTTAGGATAATTATTAATAATATATACTAAATAATAATGTATAAGAATATGAATGAGATGATAGATTACAACTAAGGGCCCGTTATATATATCTAGACGGAGTGCCCTTTCATCAATAGTCATGTCTTTTCAACAAGACACGTCTTTTCATTAAGTCTCTACATTAACTATTATTATTATTATTATTGTGGTCATGTTATTTATGTTCATAACATTGCCTTCCTCTTTAGAAATGTTTTGTCCTCAAAGCATATTGATGAAAAGGCTTTAAGTTTTTACTCTTGCTTCTAATGTCTCCACATAATTCTTTGTTCTTGATGTTGTCGTAGTTGATGATACGAGACGATATGAACCTCTGAGTGCTAAGCAAAATTGTCGACCCATAAAAGGACTTGACCATCCCAATTCAATCCTTTGTGGGACATTGCACTTCCATGATGAGTTGTTAGCATGATACTTAATTGTGCTGGTATCAATGTTTTTCGGAAGATAAATCAGTTGTTTCACCCTCAGTCATTCACAAAACAAAATGCAATCAACTAGATCATATACTTGATTTTCTAACAAAAAGTTTAAGTTCTTACTTCTCTTCTGCATTCCAGAGTCTCCCTGCCACAGATTGGCAAGCTTCCTTTACTCTCTGCACAGTCAATCAAAATGATTGAAATGTGTTAAAAGTTTACACATGTCAAATAGAAGTTGGTCCTGTGATGTAAATTGAAAAACACAAAAATCATAGTAAAATTTTCTATCTGTTGCATCAAGCACTCCTGTATATTATAACCACATATATTCATCTATAAGAGTGGCTAAAAGCATTGCCGATGTGTTAAATTCATCCCCATTATTGAGAATGGGATGTTTAGAACCAACCTCATTATAAGTGCTTCGGGTAGCAATCCGATCCTCATTTATTAAATATATCTGCACAACAAAGCAATTCTTTTGAGTCTGTGGACTTCTGGCCAATGGCCTGTATGGGCTTGATTTACTGCACTCATAATCCTGCGAAGGCTGGAACTTTGCTGGGCTTCTTTCTCCAGGACTACTTAGTCCTGTTAGCAGAGGAACATTTAAAAACCATTACTAGGAAGCACTGCACACAGATTTCAGCCTACAAATATAGGGTATCCAGTGAAAGCTATATTCTATTGCATGCAAATATACTAAGATCTATCTTAACCCAAGATCATAAGCACCAAGATGGATCAAAAAACATCTAGCTGCTTAAAAGATCCAGTGTTAAGATGGATCTATGCTAGTTTACTTTGTTTACATTATCGTTTGGCTTTTTTCTTCTACTTTTTTATATTAGAGATCAGACCTCTGTTTCTTTTTCATTTTAGTTTATTAGCAGTTCACATGAGACACATGTGACATCTCTCTTCCACCCCAAGCTGTAGGAGCACCTAGCTACTCTTTATGTTTAGAATTTTTGAGAAGCCCTTGAACCAATTAGTAATCAAAAGTAAACATATGCACTCTAGAACTTTACAGGGATTCCTTCCTCAGGAATCTCAATCTATTACTTACTGGATGCGAGAATGTATGAAGCCTTTTCATCAAAAGGAAGTACAAACCGTTATTGTCCTGGCAAATGTTCCAGGGTATCCAATAAAATATATCTTGATAACATGCAATGACCAGGAGGGGAACAAGAAACAGAACCATAAACCTGCACGCTACTTGGCATGTTCAGAATACACTTATTTTTAACTCTAATTGATCACTATAGGGTGTTATATTGGTGGAACTGATGACAATCATTACTCGGAAAATCACAGACTAGGGATTATAATTACAAAAGGAACAAAAAATACATCAAGCTAGAACAACTAACAGGTCATGATTCATGATATATCAATCAGTAGGACATAAGCCACTACCGTTAACAGTAGCTTTGATACTGGTGAAGGAAATATTGCAATTCAAGATCACCTCTAATGATGGTATGCCGATGTCAAGGAAATACAAAAAAGGGACTTCATACCCCCACATTCATTGTCCACAGAAAGTTTAAATGTTGGACATGATCATTGGCTAGTCCCTACATGCAAGAATGTAACTGTTCCAACTATGTTACTTTTCTGTGGAACCCATTCTTCTTTTAACCTTGTAAATGGTCTTTTCTAATGGGAATTTGGAGAGAGAGAGAAAGAAACAACCCAATCACCCTTGAATTAACATGATTCCATCTTTCACAAATGATTCTGATTTAGATATGATCCCAATTTGAATAATAAATTGCATAAATATGATAAAAATTTAAGGAACATGATTCGTAGTCAACTGCATTCAACCTATATATGTATACCTCTTCAATGCTCCATAGATCTTTATCACAAAGTATCCTTGAATATTAGCGTTTTTCATATCATGCCATGTCTGGTCCCTTGCACAAACAATATCTTATTTCCACCAAGAACCTAGTCTTCATTACCATAAAGTGGTGTCTTCGTTGTGTACCTCACAAAGCACTATTACTCAATTGATATTTCTTTGTATGAAGATGATGATAACATCATCCATGCTTGTATTTAGAATCACTCGCACGTTTCGAATTCAACAACTTTCATTGCCTCTTGTCAGAGTTCGATCCATAGCCCATGTCATGCTCTCTAAATGGCCACCTGTTTAGTCTGTTCTTATTCCTATCTTTAACTGTTTCAGCAAATATGAATTTACTATTGGCCCCATGCTTAGTCTGTTCTTATTCCTATCTTTAACCCTTTCAAGTTTCCGTAGATATGAATTTACTATCTTATAACAGTACGTGTAATAGTATATTTAGTTTTGAAATTATTCCATCCAGATGAATCTTTTTTTGTTTATAGCAAATAGCTTACTGCCTTGGCAAATTTAAATTTCTTAGAATTTTATCTAACAATAGCCTGCATTAACACAATTTTGTTTCTTAGAATTTTATCTTATCTATGAAATGCTTTATCTCTAAAGAAAGAGGCACCTGATCCATATTCTCGTGCTCCACATACAGAAGACAAGTTAAGCGGAGGAATTGCATGGATCTGCAAAAGAAGTAAGCACAAACAACATGCATCATTTGGGATATAATTGTTCAAAAGAAAGTATGAATATGCCTAAGAGGACAATAAGATTAATCGACTAGAATAATACACTTGCTACAATCTGGGGAAGCAAACTAAGAGCCTTTACAACATTCTCCAATTGACCCTCAGGATACGTCCAAACCCTGTGAGAAAGCCAGCAGCAACCACATAATCATATTCAATAAGCCCAATAACTTTATAAAAATGATTAGGCTACAACTTACAAAATCATTTTTGTGAGAGACAGATAGAGAGAATATCTTTGCACACAGTAAGTCAATAAATGATCAAGCAGAGATTAATTTTAATAATCAAGAAAACCAATTCTAGAACAAGATTAGGAATATCTTTTATATGACCAGTAAATAGTTACTGGAAATCACATCTTCCAAAAGACCAAAACCAACACTTACAACAATGTGTTTCAATCAGTGGTGAAAGACTCGCCAATTAATTGGTAATTCCAACCCCAATTGAGAAATCACCATGAAAATATGACCCTTTTAGTAAAACACAGCTACCTCACGAGTTATCGCAATCTTTCCTGAGTTTTTTTCCAAAAACTCGTTTTTCTGGGCACAACTTTGTCCTAAGTTGAGTGTTTTGGGGGTCTTTTTTTTCACTTTTGCTTGCAACTTTTGATTCCATTATTGAGAACTGGGCTTCTGCGTTACTGTGGAAGGGAAACGTGGTGTTTAATGATTTATCTGTGGCAAAGATACATTTTCAGATTTGGCAACAATTTCCATCCAATTTTGCATAATTTATTACACAGAACAAGCGTAACCTACATATGTTTTTGCACTTCTTTCTTTTGCAGATTTCTGCAAAAATAATAGGGGTTTTATTGGTTTACGGCTTGTTGGCTTATTGCAAGAGAAATCTGCAATAGTATTGTTAGTTTAGATTAAATTTCATGGTCTGATTTTTTTGCAAAACACCCACAATAATTTTTTTCCCTAAGTTCCAGTTATCTTCCACCAACATCCTGAGGAATTGGATGTATTTTGGGAATATGGGGAAGGTTGTTGAAGGGCATCATGGCAGGGTCAAATGCAAACATTTCCCAGAGGTTTTGCACAGAAGGATTACTATTTTAAATTCCACCTTGCAAGAATCCCCAGCGAATATGCTAAGCCCTATCCAAATGTCACCCAGAAGTTCAACAAGCTTTTGCAGCTATGTGATGTCCCATTCCCAAGAGTAGGCCAGCAGGGAGTGACTTAGTAGTCTATGTGTTCCCGTAGACTATAGTCAGGCACAAACAGGGAACAAAGGGAGAAATAAGGGTGATTCGGTGGCTAAACGATGAATTAGTCCAAAAAGCATAGGAAAAGTCACTTAAGCTAAAGTCAACGGAGAAATAGAATGAAAAGGTGTTGAGGGGGAGACTTAATTAATTAATTACTCACCTTAGGAGGAAACGCGCCTAGCTTAAGTGAAGTCAATGGTGAATTAGATCGAGAGGAGTATAAAGAGAGGAATTCGACCTAATTCCTCATTATGGTATGATTTGATGTAAAGATATTTGCAAAGGAGGAGAAAATCGACCCCCTTGTTGTTTTGTGGATTTCTGGAGGAAACCACCACCATTGATCGGTTTCGGTGTTGAGAGACACACCCAAGCCTATCGGAGATACCATCCAGGTATTTCACCCTGCATTACAATGTCCAGTTCAGTGATTGCGCAGCTCAGCCAGTGAGGGCGCAAGTGTTTGAGAGAGGGTTTGTGCGGCCGCTTGTGACAGTTCGGATTTGGCCGATTCCTTCCGACCCATTAGAGAGCTAGCCAGGGCGCACCTATTGAGCCATCTGTTGTCAGTTTCCGACGGTGGAATCCTCCGGAAAGAGGAAAACAGTCGTTTAGGGCCCAGCTCCAGAGGAAGCACATTTGGGGTTCCAGGGGACATTCCAAGACAGATCTGAGGAATCCCTTCCGACCCATTACAGAGGAGACCAAGACGATCGTTTTGAGCTATACATCGTCAAATTCCGCCTGTGGAATCACTAGGGCACACGCATTGAGCCCAGGAGGTGCGCAAACCCCCAGGGGTGAGATTTGGAGCTTCACAGGTCGGATCTTCAGCTCAATAGTCATCAAGATTGGTCTAGAAGCCAGGGCGCATCTTTTGAGACAGTTTCCAGCTAATTCCGACGGGTATCGCCATCAGGGCGAGTTTTCCGGATTCTACAGCAGTTACCGTGAGCTGCCAGACTGCTTGTTGCCAATCTATTCATGCATGCGCAGACCAGCACCTGTTCTTCTAGTCACGGGTATTTCTTATCTGTTATTTTGTATTCCAATGATGATCCATGAGATCTAGCTGACGATTATCATATTCGCTTCCAGTCTTTATTGTATTTCCTGCTTTTTCCAGCATTATATATATATATATCAATGAGTTGTGTTGTCCTTATTTCGCATGTATTGTTTTACACTGCTAAACACATAATAGACTGGAACAAACATGTAAAAACAGCCAAGCATCTTCACACTGTTACTCAAACGCAGTCAGAAACCCCTAGAGTATCAGATTCAGTAGCCAAACCATAGTTCAACAATAGATATCCAGATCAGTTGGATCAGGGATATTTCAACCTATTGAAGAAGCTAGGAAGAAAAAAGAAGGAAAACAAATTTTGATGCTTGAACTTGCACCAAGTGGAGTAAAAAGGAGACCGAAAGGCACATATTCAAGGACGGAAAGTGACATAGCTCAATTGTTGTGTTGTTTACAGGTGGCACATCACTATTCTTGTTCCAATCATAGAACCAGAGACAACCTTCATTCTCTTCAGATATTAAAAAGCAGATAGGATTGTAAGCAAGTTTTTCTTGTGGGGTGACAATGGAGATGCCCTTTAGCATTGCCAGAAAATTCCATTATACAGGCAATGTTTGATCGCGTTGCTATTGTTGGGCCCAAATATAAGGCCCCTACTTATGATGAACTCAAGGGGGCAACTATTCAAAATGAAGAAAAGAAAAGATTGTGTGACTAGATCGGAGTTGAAAAAATTGCAGGCATCCAGCTGCACAAATATGTTCGATGGTTGGACGGATTAGAAGGGTGAGACTGAAGATTTTCTGAGGTACTAAAGGATGCCCAATAGGTCTGTTTTATGACCTCTTGTTGGGCACTTATTTCAAGGTTTACCAAACTGTTTTACTCACTGTTTTGGGACAGCCACTAAGTCTGTTATTTCTGCCCTGAAAAACTGTCTTTAGTCATGTGATTTGATACCCATTTGAGACGCTCTTGCATGGGTTAAATATACGGTTTAGGCTGCCATAAATATTAGCACATGCATATAACTCAAAACATCAAATACCCTCTTAGGATCTTTAACAACCTACCACTGAAATGCTAAGCAAACATGACAAATGAACACAAGATGTTTTTGGTCAACATGACCCTAGAAAAAACCCCTGGGGAAAACCAGTGAGAGAGATAGATGTATATATTGGAGATCTGAAAGAAAATGCTACAACAAGTAAATACACAAGGAACCTGATACAATCCAAGCTTATCCTCAAGCTTGTAATGGAGTTCCTCAAAACTTCTGCCTGCTGAATGATGACTTGCACCCCCTCTTGGAATATGTGCCTGCTAGCTTGTGCTTGCGCCCTCCTAGAGTACTTGGCCCTTGGAAAGATGTGAGTGCCCCATCCTTTGTTTTGGATTGCAATTATCACAAGTGTGCCCTCACCAAAACAAATGGAGCACTCCTCCACATGTGTGCCCCTCCAATAATGAAGTGCACCCCTACCTCAAGCTTGAAGTGTGCCCTCTCACTCAAGCGCCTTCCTCAAGCTATGTGTGTGCCTCCTCTACTAGTGCGCCCTCTACACAAGCAATGACCTCCAACCTTAAGCTCTCGAGCTCAAGCCTCCATGGTGTGCCCTCATCCTTTGCTCATCCTCTTCTCCAAACCCTTAACTTCATGCACCCTTCTCCTCCTCAAGAATGCGCCCAAGTCTTCTCCTCTCTTCCTCTCCTTCACTCAACTCTCTCAAGTGAGAATGAATCTCATCCTTACCCTTTTGCCTCCTTTAGCCTCTCTTTGGCCAAACCTAAAAGACCAATGGCTAAGATTAACTCTTTCCAAGTCTAATCAATGGATGAGATCTCATCTCATAAATCTCACTTGGAAACCCACTTTGCTCAAATTTCCATAGTTTGTTTTATGTCTCTTAATTCACCCACATTGTGAATTAATAGTCACTTTATGACTTAAGTGACAAATTTCACTTTTGACTTAAATCTCCTAAGTCAAAGTGAAATTAGATCATAAAGTAAAGGTACAAAGGTAATAGTCTCCCCCTTAAAGTTTAGAGACTCACAAACACAAGGGACCACTTTCCAAGATACCCAAATCTCAACAGAGACCCTCTTAAATTTCTAGGTTTCAAGTTGTTAGGATATTAGACATTAAAAGGCTGCTTAAGAGTTAACCAACTAGGTCTCGTGTTCCAGTTATGTGTGCTTTTAGTATGCTTTTTTACTGTGCTTTTTAGTGTGCTTTTGTACTTTAGTTATCTAATGGTCACCATTCTATCTTGTGCATAGGTGATCCAATGGTCCTCATATTCCCAGTATTCACAACAATTTTCCTCTCATTTGATTGGTCAATGATCTCTATTTAAAGATCATGAACAATTATTTGTCGAGGCATCGTATGGTCACATGACAACCATGTTGAAAATGGTGCAAGCTTCACTTTTTCCGACGATCGACCATATATTGTAATCACTATTATATTTCTCAGCTTGGTTATCACCAACCTTATACATGTTTGGGTAATTTGATTATTGGATGTGATTTACATGTTATGATCCCTGTGACTTATGAACCCCTGGAGGGCGTACTTGTTGCTGCATAACCTTGCCCGGTGGACAGGTACACATGAGGGAACGATTAGCTCGGACCTTCATGGGGGCTTAAAGCCCACAAATGGATGTTGTAACCCATCCAGGGGCAAGACGACATCAGATATTTGCACCAGGAAGGAAGAAGTACATCACCTTGGAGGCACCCATGGGGATCTTGCTCTTTCACATCAACCTTGGCCTTTGAGAGCCCAAAACGTCACCATCATGACCTTGGACGTCATCCAAAGCTAGGGTCTACATTTTGGGGGCAGTTGTGAGTTGGGTGGCACGTGTGGGCATCATCTAGGGCCTTTGGAGGCCAAACCTTCTGCATCCTAAGCCCAATGTTCCACCTTAGGGGCTCAACGTCACCCTAGGAGGGCATGGCGTCACCCTTGGAGATGTTTTTAGATGTTCATTAATTTTATTTATGTCAAAATTGGATTTTAATGTAAATTGGCCAGGTCGACCTTTTATTTGACCTAAAATTAATTAAAGGTCAAAGTTTTGTATAAATAGAAATAAAGTACTCTCATTTTTCACCATAACTCATCACACAACAAGTGTGGACTGAAATTTGCGCCCTCTTTAAGGGCTATTGGCTGAAATAACTAGTGCGCACCTTCTTGGAGAGGCTTTTTATGGTGTATCTTGGCTATTTTTCATGGTGGAAGATCTTCAACTAGGGTTTGGCTTGATTATTCTTGGTGAAGTAAGTAAAAATCTACAATTTGTTCAGGTAATAAATGCTTGTAAATTTTACTCATTTCATATTAAAGATTATGAAATTGTTTGCTTAAACCCTAGGAGAGAAACCTAAGGTGTTTATTACTCTCTAGTTTTTCTACTTGTTTAAATTTCTCAAGTACGCCTTGTTTAGAAGTGACTACTAAAGCCCTAAAGTGCTACACTCTAGTAGATTCATTCTAATTGCTTATTGCATAATATATTTTCAATAGTCTAAGAAAGGAAGGTTCACTAGGGCCTAAAAGTGCTTACTCTCTAATGAATTTGTCCTCAAGATTTGGATGTTTGAGGCCTTGAAGTGCCAACACCTCTTGCATCCACCTATTTTCCTTTGGCAAGTTTTATCATTGCTATTTTTTCCAAGTTGTGTTGTTGTTGTCGTTGACTCCATAAGCCCAAAAAGGCACTTGTCCACTTGCTTTAGTGAATGATTGATCAAACAAACACTCAAACTCTCTTCCTTGAAGCTTTTGTTAACTTCTACAAACTCTAAACTAGATTAATTCACTAGTTAACTTCTTGTTGTTGCAAATCACTGCTACAGCCATACTAATCCACCCTACTTTGTTGCATACCCCTACATAACTCACATCTAACTCACTCAGAAATTCCCTGTGACAACTGCAAAACAATCTACTTGATAAATGCTATGTTTCCATGATATTTTCTAGCAATTCTGAGCATTAATACATGATGTTGTTACAAAAGATTGCTACAGCCATCTAACTGCAGCAAATTTTCTGCAAAACTGACATTTAATGCTAGCTAGACATTACATAAATGCTTGTGACAATTGATTACCATTTTGCCTAGTTAAAGCTACTTTTTCATTGTCTTTTCAAACAATTCTGAGGCATATTTCCTGCAGTTGTTATAAAATACTTATTGTTGTTGTAAACTTTCATATCGCTTCAATTTTATATCAGCCAGCTTAGATTTCAAAGGTTCATTGTCTTATTGAAGCACTAACATCATTTTGTACTTGGAAGCTGACATATTTTGCTTTGTTGTCTTGTTTTGGGCAGGTACACTTCATCTTTACTTTTGCTTCATCTCTTAAAGACATAACAAAGCTTTTGACTTGAGTGACCAGTGATAGAGGGGTATTCTTGCATCCTTGTCTTAGTTTCATCAACCCTTTAGGTCACTAGGGACGTCTCCCTTGGGGTAATCTCGACATACTCCAAAACAGAAAGGGGTTTCCTATTAAGGTGACAGTGATAGGCCACCCCCTTGTTAAGCCAATCTTGTCTCATTTGCCTTGGGCTTTGGGCAAGTACGGATTGTGCGATAATAGTACTCATGCTTTGAGATCTCCAAATATATACATCTATCTCTAATTGGTTTTCCCCAAGGGGGTTTTGTCCAAGGTCATGTTGACCAAAAACACTATGAATTCATTTTTCATGTGTGCTTAGCTATTTATCAGTTGTAAATTAGTTAAAAGATCTAGAGTATTATCTGTTTTTAAGGTATTTGCATGTGCTAACATCAGTTATGAAAACACTTGCAAGGGCACCTTAAAAAGAGCATCCAATCATAAGTTTGAAGGCAGATTTGGGGCAGAGAAATATCAGACCTGTTTGCTGTCCTAAAACAGCAACAAGGACAGTTTTGGAACCTTAAACATAGAGCCCAACAGCAAGTCAGAGACAGACCTGTTGGGCAGCTTTTTTAGTTCCTCGGAATTTTACATGGTATCAGAGCCTAAGGGCTAAGTTTTGGCTGATTTCTTGGAGCATACAGTGGGCAGAATTCTTGGGACTGTTTTGGACAGTTTTGGACAGCCTCTTTTCACCCGTGTGTACAGGAGTGAGGCTGTACAGTGAGCAGATTTTTTGGACTGTTTTGGACAGTTTTGGACAGCCTCTTTTCACACTTGTGTGTACAAGAGTGAGATTGTTCTCTTTTGCAGTGTGTAACATGAATTTGGGCTTCAGTGGGCAGTCATGTCAGTGACACAGACGAGGGCAGAGGATAGGCTAGCAGGAGCTAGCAACTGGTCCCCTTGGAAGACCGGGATTGTATTTGTCTTGGAGAATCTTGAACTATGGGATATAGTTCATGCTCTAGTGGTTCTTGCTCCTGTCACTGCTCCCTTGGTGGTAGCAGAGTTCAGGAAGAGGAACACCAAGGCAAAGAGGACTATCTATGATGCGATGAGAGACCATGTCATACCTCATTTGACCGATAAGGAGTTTGCCTTTGATATGTGAGACTCATTGTGCAAACTCTACCAAAGTCCTAATCAAAACCGGAAGATGGTTCTGCAGGAGAAGCTTGGGAGCATTAAGATGCTCAAGTCAAAGTCGATGACCTCATACCTCGGGAGATTTACTCGGACTCAAGATGAGTTGGCGGCAATTGGTGAGATTGTGGATCCCATGGTTTTGGTGAGGACAGCCTTAAATGGCTTCTCCAAACCTTGGGAGACTTTTGTGTGAGGCATTGTGGCCAGGGAGGCTAGTTGGGAGAGACTCTGGGATGTCTTCGTACATGAGGAGTTGAGATGCAGCTCTGGATCTTCAGGCCAGCAGCATGTTGCAGAGAGTGAGGAGGATCTTGTTCTTTATACAAAGGGCAAGAAGAAGACTAGTCAGGGTGCTAGACAGGGTCCCAAGGGAGGGGCCAAGCCACAATAGAGTGGTAGTGGGCAAGAGAGAGACATGAGCAAAGTGAGATGATTTGCTTGTGGAGAGATGGGGCACTATGTTGGACAGTGTCCCAAGAAGAAGAAGCAGCGGGATGGTGCAGCAGCGACAGCAAAGGAGCAGGAGTTCACTGCTCAGTTTGAGAGGGAGTGTGCTCTCATAGGTTGTTTGACAGTTGAGACATCATCTAGCGGTTGGTGTGCAGACAAAGTTGAGGAGGTCCCACAGATTGAGAGTGTTGTATCTCATGGGACACAGACTCAGTTGTCGAGTACACCATTTTTAGGGGTGACTAGTCCACCCAGGACAGCTTCAGTTCCAGAGTTGTCGAGTAGACACACGGTTGGTGTAGGGGCTTCAGAGCATCAGAGATTGATGAGTGTGAGCTGTTGAAATAATGTAACTGCGAAGAGCATTCTTATTATTTTGTTATTGGATTAAATCCCCATTGTGGATTAATCATGTCATTATTATTATTTTTATTGTTAGATTAATCCCCATTGAGGATTAATCAAGTCGGTAATTGTATAAGGACCAAATCCCCTTTTGCGGATTGGTCA
>JASDQU010102744.1:155163-168647 GCA_032191745.1 Picea mariana | reverse complement strand
TTGTTTTTTTTAAGATATCTATAAATTACTTTTCATAAACAAGATGTATAGTCATGGCATCCATAGCATGATATTTTAGATTCTGAATCTCCCGGGAGGGAAACCATTTCATCTCAGTGAGTAGAATAAAACTATGACCAAAAAAAGTTCTAAAGGTAGCAGTGCATAACTGTCTAAACGACACATTGCTATGCAAGGCCCAAATATAAAAAGTTCAAATCAACATGCTCAAAACAAAATACATATTCAAAATATGGGACTGGAATCAAAGATAATAGCTTGGAGAAGGACATGTTCCCATGTCATTCATGTGGAGATCCCTATCTACAATCATGTTCGTGCCAACATCCTCGACAAGCTTTGGAATGGGAGGATGAACGATCATTGCAGGAGTGGCCTCTTGATTGAACAAAATAGTCAGAAGAGCTTCCAGAGTTCCTCTTGCCGGTCCATCATCTCTAATTTAAACTGCATATACACCAATTCTTGATGCACCTCAAAGACAAGGCTTTGCAAAATTTCTATGGAGTCCAAAAGACATAGGAAGTCCCCACAAGTGAGACTATTCTCTTGTTGGATCGGAGGAGGTTGCTTAGCTTGTGAAATTTTCCACTAGCCAGAGGGATGAGAAGAGGAGGGGTTGTTCTGAGTCAACCCTGGAGCAAAGCCCAACGATTTTCATTGATTATCAAACCACTCAAGAAGGAAAGACCAAGGGGACTTCCATGGCCCTACGCTATGCAGACCATTAGAATACAAGGAGGAAGATGAATCCATATGATTATGAGGTCTCGATCCCTTGACAATGTTCCTTTTCACCGTTCTTCCATAAGTGTTGTACAAATTTGACCCACACATCAAACGACCTCGTAGATCGACATAACCAGGAGGTGGAGGAGCAGGGAGAGAAAGCAAAACTAGATATCCCAACCACCAATGATGGGAGAAGTAGTTTTAGACCCATCTATACCATAGAAAACCATGAAAACCAACATCGACATAACTTGGAGGTCAAGATCTCGCATGCCATAACTTGACATACCATGTGCGCTAGTTGATGCCATTAAGTTCAAAGTGGAGCTAAGGTGCAGAGCCAACAAAGGTTTGTACATGATGAAGTGAATGTGTAGGGGGACATTAAAAAGGATGGAGGGGCGAGCATAGTGAGGGAGATGTGGCATCCCAAGGCCACACCACTCCAACCACCCTTATTAAATGCTTGTGACGCGTGACACCCCACTGGGGTGTTAGAAAAACAGGACCGTGAAGCAATAAAATAAAACAAATGCGGAAACAAAACACAAAATATACACAATACAAGAGAGACACAGATTTATGTGGTTCACCCAGTGTGGGCTACGTCCACCAGTGAAATTGCCAGGCCCTTTCTTTATTATTATCCAACAAAATGAAGGGATGCAACCTACAGCAAAACCCGTTGTAACTTCCTCTTCTTTCTCTCACAGTCTCCTCTCTCAGAATACAATACTTGCCANTTCCTTCTAGGGCAAAAAACCCTAACATAATATCTATTGTTACATATGCGACCTTATAATGAACGGTCCAGATTTACAATGAAATTACAATATACTTTTACAAGGCAATTTTTTCTTCGAGGGCTTCGCCCCCAAACCCCGAATGGGGGCCCGCTTGCCCCCAGACCCCCCAGCTGGGGGGATAGCCCCCCTGGACCCCGCAGAGGGGGTACCCCCGCTGTGCACTCCCCCACGTAGAAGAGTGTACATACTTCTGGGGTGCAAATACTTCATGGGGTATAAACACGGTTGAAAGTAAAAGACCTCTAAATCAGGAATATAATCAAGCTCCACAACCAACACAGGGGATTTATGGTTTATTTTTTATTTCTTATATATTTTACAATAAATTATTTTTAAGTTTATAAAATTCTTGTGTTCTTTTTTCTCTTTAAAAAAATAAAATTATTATTCATTTTCATTTAAACCCGCTCTCTCTCTCTCGTACAACTTGAGTGGGCCTAATGGTTAAGAACACATGTTTCCTCGTAGGAGGTCACAAGTTCAAATCTAGAGGGGGGTAGGGTATGTACACATTTGTAGACTTTAGCAATCAAATTGATGTGCGGAGGGGGTCCCTTGTCCCACAAACGAGGGGGTCACATACACCAATTTGTTGTCTAGCTTGGTCGTGACCTTAAAATTAGATTATTATTATTATTATTATTATTATTATATTAGAAAAAACCATGTATTTTTTCTCTATATATTTTTTATTTACTTACTTTATGATTTTATTTTTTATTTATTTATTTTATAATTTTATTTATTTATTTTATGATTTTGTTTGTAACTTTCCAACCCCTTAAGGTTCATAAGTTGAAAAGGGCCAAAATGGTAGAATGGAAACTCAAGGGTTTTTGTTACAACTGTGATGAAAATTATTATCTAGGGCATAGATGTAAGGAACATATATTATTCACAACCATCACTCAGAGCTTTTTTTATGATGAAGTTGATGGAGGCATTCTCGAGGATGTCACCCTTTCCCTAATTGAGGGAGTTCCTTTTCCTGATTAACCAGGTGAAGAACCCCAAATTTCTCTTCATGACTTGACCAATATTTCCTTGCCTCATAAATTAAAGTTTGTCTACCATATTAAGCATCAAAAGCTCATTTTCTTAATTGAAAATAACAACACCCATAATTTCATCCATCGCCACATTGCCCAAGAAACAAATGTCTATATCCATGTTTTTAACAACTTTAATATTATGATTTCCAATGGGGGATCTATGAAATATGGTGGTCAGTGTGAAAATGTGAAACTTCAAATGGGTGATTATTAAGTGTAAAATCACATGTTTACGATTGAAATGGGTAGTTCAGATATTGTTTTGGGTGTTGAATGGTTGAGAACATTAGACCTCATCACCATGGATTTCCAATAGTTATACATGAGTTTTCATAAGGATGGACATTCATATACTCTCAAAGGTCTCAAAGCATGCTCTATGGAAATAGTTGGTTCTTGTCATATTGAAAAGATTCTAATAAATGGTCATTGCAAAATTATTGCACAATTCCATGTTATTCAAGCCTTTGAGGATGCTTTTTAGCTAGTTCATCCAAATTTGCAATTAGCTTTGGAAAAACACCAACACATATTTGAACATCCTCAAGGTCTACCACCCTTATGTGGTGAGCATGATTTAAGTATTCCACTACTCCTAGGTATCCTATCACTGAATGTTCACTTGTATAGTTATCCTTTTTCCAAAAAGAATGAAATAAAAAATGTCATTTATGGGTTGTTGGTAGTAAGGGTCATTTGTCCTGATATAAGCCCCTACTCTTCTTTGGTCACCATGGTTTTTTAAACAGAAGGAACTTTGAAGATGTACCTTGATTTTCTTTCTCTTCACAACTTGTTCATAAAAAATGAAGGCTCCATTATGATCATTGACAATCCTTTATATGAAGCTACATGAAGATCGGTTCTTTAGTAAACTTGATCATCAAAGATTAATGTCCCATTATGATCATTGATGATCTCTTATATGAAGTTACACGAAGATTAGTTCTTTACTAAAATTGATATTTTCTCTAGTTATAACCAAATTCTTATGAAAGAAGGAGATATTTTAAAAAATTCATTCTATAGTCACAAAGGTCATCGTGAGTTTTTGGTGATGCCTTTTGGTCTTTGTAATACACCTTCCATGTTTCAGAGTTGCATGAACAAAGTATTTTCACCCCTTCTAATCCATTTTTTCATACTATTCTTTGATGACATCTTGATATACAAGAAAACATAGGCAACACATGTGGATTAGGTCTTACAACTCCTCCATAATCACCAACTATTACTCAAATGCTCTAAAAGTGATTTTGGTGTCACATAAGTGGAATATTTGGGACACATTGTTAGTTGAAGGGCATGCATTTCATTCCTAAGAAAATTGAGGTGATGTTAAATAACCTTGCCTCAAAACCCTCAAAAGTTTGTGTGGATTTCCTGGCCTCATAGGTTACTACATGAAGTTTGTATAGAATTGTGGTAAAATTGTAGCTCCTCTCACCACCTTGCTCAAAATGAATGTCTTTAGTTGGAATGAGGAAGCTAGGCATGTTTTTAAGGATTTAAAATATGTTATGTGTACTACTCAAATACTTGAACTACCCGAATTTAATAAGAATTTTGTCTTGGAAAGCGATTCTTTCCACAGAGTGATTAGGGAAATATTAATGCAAGAGGGATGGCCATTGACCTTTACCCCAGTACTTTCTCTACTTGAATTAAATAATATATTTTTCTTGTAATGTGATTCTTTCAACAAAAGGATTAGGGAAATGAAAATGCAAGAGGGATGCATGTTGGCCTTCACCAGCAAGAAATTATGTGATAGAAACTTGGCCAAATTCACATATGAGAAGGAAATGTTGACTATTCTTCATGCAATTGATATGTGGTGTCCTTGATTGATAGGGAATAATTTATAGAGTAAAAAAAACTACCATAGCTTGAAATATTTCTTGGAACATATGTTTTCCTCTACAATAGCAAAAGTGGGTGACTAAAATATTAAGCTATAACTATGAGATTATCTAGAAGAAGGGAAAGGAGAATGTGGTGGTTATTTCTCTATCTAGGAAGAATGATGATGAAGCTTCCCTATTTTTCTTATCTTTCCTAGTGCCAGATTGGCTACATGTAGTATGTAAAAAACGGTTGCCCAGATTGTGCACATGATGCCCAAGTTATAGGCTGACCCACATGGACATCCAAGACAAACTTGATAGAATGATGAGCTTTGCTATAAAGGTTATATTTTTTGTTTTAGGTTTCAACATTTAAATCCAAAGTGTTATCTATATTGCTCTCCCACAATGGGTCATTTTGGGTTTCAGAAAATATATGAATGAATTAAGTGGTCATTCTCTTGGGAAGGCATGAAGAAGGACATTCACACCTTTGTAGATGAATGTGAAAATTTCCAACAGTACAAGGGGAAACAAAAGGAAGAAGAGGTGTGGAATATGCTTCCTAAACTAATCTATGAGAGACGAATGTGAAAAAAAAATAACATAATAGTTGCAAACAAATGAAATGAACAACAAACCATTAAAAACATGATATCTTAGGGAAAACATTTCTAAGAGTAAAACCCCACACTCTAAAGCGCATTCAATGTATTATTAAACAACCAAATGGTTACACTATAGAGTCTTTGTGCTCCCAACTATATTATTCATCAATAGCGTAACTTTGGAGAAAATTTAGCAGCATAACAATATGTTAAAACTTACTCTTTGAAATTTCCTCCAACCCTAGCACTCAAGTAAACAAACATAGTAAAACCATAAAGCATTTATGGTTTCTCATTTTTGCATACTGGAAACAACCTCCAAGTTTTTCCATGCCAATGTTGTCTTCCACTACTCTTTGCCTCTGTTATGTAAGTATTTCCGCTACAGATTTGCATTGTTTTTGATACAGCTTTGCAATATTCATGTTATAGCTATGCATTATTGACGTAACACCCATACCTCAGCAGGTTCTGCCTGACCTCCCAGTCTTTGGATCTTCCTATTCCTTGAGCCGAAACGACTCCTTAGTTCCCACTGGAACCTTCAATACAAATAAAACCACAGGTCCTTCTTAGAATTTACGCCTACGCAAACAAGTACTAGGTGTGAACCTCCACCCCACGTGACCACTCAGCATGACCACTGACTTAACTAAAAAGGTGTTTCAGATTTCGCGACTTCACGATTTCTGTTATGATTCCCTCTGACTCATTCTATTCCCAAAACCTCGAAAAGGGATAACGGGTTCTTAACTCCTCCCTTATGCCTCAACCATATGACCACTAGTCAAATCTTGGGGCTCCACCTCCGACCACGTCGAGATTTCGTGACTTGTGAGTTCACAATGCAACTCTTCCATTATTCCTTGAAGTCCAAACTTGTGACTCCTTTTCTACAGATCAACAGTCCTGAACTTTCCATGATCTAACGGTCTAGATCATGTCAAGACTTCGCATATCGGGGATTCCTTAAAATGACTTCCTCCTTACTTCCGACTTCCGAAATGCTGAAATTCCAATCTCCAATCAACGAATCTTGTTGATTCATATCTAACAGAAACTACCTCCTGAGATTACAAGTGTTGAAAGACACTCGACCTTAACCTCCCTGCTGATCCACTGGATCCAATGGTCCACAAAAAATCAGTTTTTCTCCCTCCGAGAAACTCAACCGTTCGTTCAAATCCTCAAAGACTGCTGGCCAAGTAACTTGGCGTCTTTCTTCCTGATCTTGGTTTTTGCGAGGTAACGTCGGCCCTCGTCCTTCCCTTGAAATTTGCAAGACTCTATCCCTCATGAGCTTGATTCTGGATGCAACTCAAGGATTCCAAGGGATTTTGCCCGCACTTCTTGCAGTTTCACGATAATCACTTATTATCTGAAATATCCAACTCTGCGCACTCCTTGCGACAACAATTCTTCAACCACTCACTTGGTTCGAAAATTCTAAGACTTCAACCTGCCTATGTACACATTGCACGGCTCTGTGCTATCCCTGTGCTTCTGCTGGTATGAAAACAACGGTATCTCTCCTGAGATTTTCTGAGGTAAAACTCAAAATCTTGTCAACGCACTCCTTGCAGACTTTCACTGCACTCCTTGCATGAATTCTCAGGAATATAAACAATTGAAACTCATACTCTCCATCTTACAGACTTCATACATTCAACATGAAATCATACACATACACAACATTGAATTGAATGCATAACATAGACTAAAATTAATTGTAATCATACCATTCAATAGATGTAAACATAATTCATAAACACCATGAAGTTCGATCAAAGATTTCTTATATTAATCTAAGTGCATCTGTACATGGGTCCTATAGCAACAACTATCTGCTCAAACAAATTTTACAATCTTTGGTCTTCTTTGCTTTCCCTTGCTCCAAAGCTCTTTAGCTTAGTTACAATGAGAATAATCATACAATACAATACATACGAGGAATATTTTTAGAGTTTTCCCTCCTACAACTCTAAGCTATCAAATTGAATTAAAGCCTACATCTACCTTACATTCATTACATTAATTGTCTACAACCGATAGATGAGAGAAACCACTCAAGATCCGCATTACAATTTCCAAAACATTTAAGAGAACTTATGTCTCTCTAGATATTACATTAATGTTTCATCCTTTTGAAATTCAAAATATCCTCAAAATGTGCGCTCGTGCATATCCAGGTGTCCTCCTCTTTGATTGCTTACGATGCTCCTGCATCATACTCCTTTGGCTGAAAAATTCATGGACTTCTGTCCATTAGCTCCTGCACCGTCTATCCATGTTTCTGGATCTCTGCTTCGCTTTCCCAACTGGCATATTCAATTGGCTATCCCTTCCACTTTACCAAGTATTCAAAATACATCTTCCTTCAGGTCTTCTTGCTAGCTCTCTGATCAATGATATTTTCCAACTGCAGATTTTCAGCTACAGGCAGCTGTTTGACCCACTGAACTTCCTTCTGAGTCTCTTCTCCTCCTGCTTCATATGCTCTATAAGGATACAGATCTGCTACGTTGAATATGGGTGATATTCCCACATCATCTGGAAATTCTATCTCATAAGTATTTGCCTCAAATTTTCTCAGAATCTTACATGGCCCTATCTTTTTCATTTTCAACTTATTATATGTTCCCCTTCAGAATATTTATTTTCTTAGATGCGCTAAGACTAAATATCCCACTTCGAACTAAAGCTCTCTTCTGTGCTGATTTGCTCTCCGCTTGTATTCCCGATTGACTCTGCAACCGCTCTTTAATCTTACTGTGGAACTCTTGCATCTCTGCTGCAAAGTCTTCCACTCCAGCGCTTTTGAATTCATTCTGCTCTAAGTCTCTCAACTCAGATAATCCCCTTGGTTTCATTCCATACATTATCTAGAATGGGATTTATCTTGTGCTCTGGTTAGGAGAGTCGTTATATACAAGTTCTGCTTGCGGCAGAATCTGATCCCACTGACCATGATGTTCAACTACTAAACTCCTAAACAAGTCTCCCAAACTTCGATTTACTACCTTAGTCTGTCCATCCGTCTGAGGGTGATATGCTGAGCTAAAAGATAAATTTGTCCCCATCTTTTTCCATAGTGTCCTCCATAAATGACCAACAAATTTCATATCTCTGTCTCAAACAATACTCTTGGGTAATCCATGAAGTCATACAACTTCTTTGAAAAACATGTTTGCAATGTGTGTTGCATCACTGGTTTTCTGACATGGAATAAAATGTGCCATTTTTGAGAATCTGTCGACTACCATGAATATGGAATCACAACCTCTCTATGTCCTAGACAGTCCTAACAAAAAATCCATTCTTACCGCATCCCATGGCCTCTCTGGTACCTGCAATGGTTGATACAATCCTATATTCTGTCTTTTCCCCTTTGTGTGCTAGCAAATTTTACATCTGTTCACAAACTTCTTGACATCTGTCCTCATCCCTGGCCAATAATATAAAATATTTAGTTGCGCAAATGTTTTGTCATGGCCGAAGTGTCCAACCAATCGTCCACTATGTTTTTCCTTCAAAAGGCTTTCTCTCATAGAGCTCTTCAGGATACACAACTGATTTCCTTTGAATAATAATCCATCCTGGATAAAATATTCAACCCATTGGATTCTATCTCTCAGAACAAGTTTCTCACATGCTTCATAAGCATCCTTGAAATATGAATCATCTTTGTACATATCCTTAAGGCTATCAAAACCTAAGGTATTCACATGAAACTCTTGCATAATCAAACATTTCCTGCTCAATGCATCAACAACCTTATTAGCAGTTCCATAAATGTGCTTTACAACAAAAGTAAAGTTCTGCATAAATTCAAACCATTTTTCATGCTTCTAGTTCAGTTTTTTATGTGTGGTTATAAACTGTAAGGCATGGTTGTCGCTATACAAAACAAACTCTTTCGGAACCAAGTAGTGTCTCCATTTTTTCAGTGCTTTCATGATTGCATAAAAATATTTATCATACATGGAATATTTCATATTGGTCTCATTCAACTTATCACTGAAGTATGCAACTGGTCTGTTTTCTTGACTTAAGACTGCTCCAATCGCAAATCCACTTGCATCACATCTCACTTGAAATGTCTTACTGAAATCTGGCAGAACCAAAACAGGCTGTCCGGTTATATTCTCCTTTAACAACTAGAAACTTTTCTCTGCTTCCTATGTCCAATGAAAAGATTTATGTCTTTTCTTGACTGTTTCCATCATTGGTGCAAAAATTCCACTAAAATTTATG
The DNA here is from genome assembly GCA_032191745.1 of Picea mariana. Lineage (NCBI taxonomy): Eukaryota > Viridiplantae > Streptophyta > Pinopsida > Pinales > Pinaceae > Picea > Picea mariana. Next base: position 159,327 of record JASDQU010102744.1, on the reverse strand, counting down.
ATGAACTTCCTGTAAAAACTAGCCAATCCATGGAAGCCTCTGACTTCAAATATATTCCTTGGCGACGACCATTCTTTGATTTCTTTTACCTTTCCAGGATCCATCTTCAACTCATTCGAAGAGATAACGGACCCCAAATAAATAAGCTCCTTCTTCATGAAAGATGACTTCTTTAGATTTATCAGCAACTTCTCCTGCTGTAACCTCCTCATCACTAGAGTTAGGTGTCTCAAATGTTTTTCCTCGGTCTTACTGAAGATCAGTATATCATCAAGATACACAATTACAAATTTTCCAATGAAATCCTTCAAGACTTCATTCATCAATCTCATGAAAGTACTTGGTGCATTTGTCAAACCAAATGGCATGACAAGCCATTCATACAACCCTTCATTCATCTTGAATGTTGTATTCCATTCATCACCTTCCCTCATTCTAATCTGATGATATCTTCTTTTCAAATCAATTTTTGAAAAATCATTTGCTCCAGTCAAGCAATCCATCAAGTGATCCATCCAGGGTAAAGGAAATATATACATGATGGTGATTTTTTTTATATCCCTCGAGTCTGTACGCATTCTCCATCCACCATCCTTATTTGGACTTAACACTGTTGGTACAACGCATGGACTCAAGATTTCTCTAATCAACCCTTTGTCCATCAAATCTTGGAATTGCTTCTTAAATTCTTCATTCTTCTGCGGCGTCAATATATACGCTTCTTTGTTTGGTAAAATCGCTCCTGGTATAAGGTCAATGTGATGGATTATACTTATTATGGGCATAAATGAACAAGGTAAAATGTCCACCACTATATCAATGAAATTCTCAAGCATTTCCTGAATTTCTTCAGGTAGATCATCCATTCAAGTACTGGTCAAGATGACTCTAGGTTTTCTCACCATAGGAAACTGCATTTCTTCGTCCTTCTTGACTCCATCCAGAAGTTCCTTCCCACTCATGAGAAGTATAGTATTGCTTGTTTCTACTTTCACCTTCTTGTCTTCAATTGGCAACAACATATGTGTTCTACCATTCTTCTCCAAGGTGTATGTGTTCTTTCTTCCGTCATGAATACAAATCTTGTCATATTTCCAAGGTATCCCCAACAAAAGATGACAAACATCCATGGGAATAAAATCACATAAGATCTCGTTTCTATATCCCCCTATCTTAAATTCAACTAAACACTGTTTAGTGACTATTACCTGATGTCCTTTTTGCAACCATGAAACCTTGTATGGGATTGGATGTGAAACTATCTCCAATTCCATCTTCTCCACCATTTCTGTGGATACTAAATTATCCATGCTTCCACTGTCCACAATTACCTTGCATACCCTATCCTTGGTCTTGCAAGCAATTATAAACAAACTATTCCTTTGGACTGGATTCTCTATCTCCTTCTCTGGCTTCAAGAGAATTTTCCTCATCACTAAGGATCTTCTGCCTTCTGCATCTTCTCCCTCAACATTTCGCCTTTTCTCTTATGAAATGTGAGCTTCGCTTCCTCCATCCCTTTTTCTACCGGGACATTCAAAAGATTTGTGTCCGATCTTTCCACAGACAAAACACTTTATTTCACCATCTCTACCTCGTCCTCTTCCTCTGGCTCGAGGAAAAGTGTTCCTATTGGCATATTGTCCTCCTTGTGAGATTCCTCCCCTTTCTGGGTGCTTATGAGGTTTGTTTTCTTCATCTTTGGGCTTCTGTACTCTGTCCTGGGCAATTGTTTTGCCTCTACTTGGACTTCTACCTCTTCCCCTTTGACCTTGATTTCGGGCCAATTTTAATTCTTCCTTTGAAGCAATTTGATAAGCATCTTCTACATTCATGATTGTCACCATGCTCATCTCATCTTGAATTTCATATATCAAGCCATTCATGTATCTTGTGACTTTTTCATCATCTCTCGTGATGACCAACTCTAATGTTGAGTCTGTAAAATTCCTTAGTGTATTCCTTCACTGTCATCCTTTTCTGTCTCAAATTTTGCATTCTCCGAAACAGATTTATTTGGTAATCTCTAGGTATAAACTTGGCTTTCATCTTTGAGAACATCCTATCCCATCTTTTCATTCTTTATTTGCCTTTGCAACTCCTGTTAGCTTGCAATTCATCTGACCATAGTGCTGCATGCCCTTTCAGTCTAGTGACAACATGTTTTACTTTCTTATCTTCTTCTATACCCTCATAGTCAAAGTATTTGTCTAGAGCTCTAAACCAATATAGAAGCTCCTCAACATCTAAGTTTCCTTCATACATCGGGATGTCCATTTTTGGTCTAGCCCCTATTCTTGCAACAACTTTGAATAGATGTTCCTTTGCAACATCTTCGGCCACAACTTCTTCTTCAACTCCAGCCTCATTTTCGCTTTCAGCCTCACTGATATCTCCAGTATCAGTTGTTCGTCTTTGTGTTGTCTCCATAACATCTAATCGAGCATGGAGTTCTCTCATTTCCCTTTCCACGGCTGGATCGGGAATAGGTCTCTCTTGATGTCTTCTTGGTGGCATTGTTTCAATCTGTCCACATAGAATCCAAATCCCAACTGTTCGCTATCTTCCTTCTACATAAAACAAAAGTTGTTAGCTAAGCTCTAATACCACCTGACCTAGCACCCCTACCTCAGCAGGTTCTGCCTGACCTCCCGGTCTTTGGATCTTCCTATTCCTTGAGCCGAAATGACTCCTTAGTTCACATTGGAACCTTCAATACAAATAAAACCACATGTCCTTCTTAGAAGTTACGTCTGTGCGAACAAGAACTAGGCATGAACCTCCACCACACGTGACCACTTGACGTGACCACTGACTTAACTCAAAAAGGTGTTTCAAATTCTGCGACTTCGCGATTTATTTTGTGAGTCCCTCTGACTCATTCGATTCTCGAAACCCTGAAAAGGGCTAATGGGTCCTTACTCCTCCCTTATGCCTCAACCATATGACCTCCAGTCAAATCTTGGGGCTCCACCTCTGAGCGCGTCGAGATTTCATGACTCGTGAGTTTGCGATGCAACTCTTCCCTTCTTCCCCAAAGTCTGAACTCACAACTCCTTTGCTATAGATCAAAGGTCCTGAACTTTCCACAATCTGACGGTCTAGATTGTTTCGGGACTTCGCATATCAGGGATTCCTGAAAACGAATTCCTCCACACTTCCGACTTCTGAAATGCCAAAATTCCAATCTCCAATCAATGGCTCTCGTTTATTCAGATCTAACGACCATTACCTCCTGAGCTTATGAGTGTTAAAAGACACTCAGCCTTAACCTCCCTTCTGATCCACTGGATCCAACGGTCCATGAAAAATCGGTGTTTCTCCCTCCGAGAAAATCAACCATCCGTTCAAATCCTCAAAGACTCCTAGCCAAGTAACTTAGTGTCTTTCTTCTTGAGCTTGGTTTATGCGAGGTAACGTTGTACCTCGTCCTTCCCTTGAAATTTCCAAGACTCTATCCCTCCTGAGCTTGATTCTGGCTGCAACTCAAGGATTCCAAGGGATTATGCCCACACTTCTTCTGGTGTCACGATGATCACTGATTATTTGAACTCTCCAAACCTACGCACTCCTTACGACAATAGTTCTTCAACCACTCACTTGGTTGGAAAAGTCTAAGACTTCAACCTGCCTATGCACATACTTATAGCGGTGTCCCCCACTACTAAACCTAACAATTAAAAATTTTCTGATACAATTAAATCAAATGCATGCATGCTAAAAATGCTCATGCAACTAAAAAAATTTTAAAAACATGAAAGAAATTAAATTAACGTTCACACAACAACGTATAAATTCTTAAAACTCAAAGTTATGTACAACGAATAAAACCCATAAATAAGAACAATGTAATAGAGTTAAAAAATTGTCTTTAAAAGCAAATGTGAACTAGTAGTAGAGGAAAAATGTTCCACCCAACCCTATATTTGTTGCTCCAAATCTCAGCAACAAATCACCCTTGAGTTGGGGCTACAAATCCACAAGAAAATGGTTTCCTTCAATACTATCCCAAATTGTTCTTAAGGGGAGATGTTAGGATATTTAGACACTTAGGAGTTAGTTAATATCAACTTGGTCTAATGTGTCATTAGGTAAAAGTGTGTTTCTTAGTGTGTTTCATGAGTATGCATTAGTATGAATTTGTAGTTAGGTAATTTGATGGTT
>JASDQU010102744.1:136135-148597 GCA_032191745.1 Picea mariana | reverse complement strand
TTGAATATGGGTGATATGCCCACATCATCTGGCAGTTCTATCTCATAAGTATTTGCCTCAAATTTTCTTAGAATCTTACATGGCCCTATCTTTTTCATTTTCAGCTTATTATATGTTCCCCTTGGGAATATTTGTTTTCTTAGATGCGCTAAGACTAAATATCCCACTTCGAACTAAAGCTCTCTTCTGTGCTGATCTTCTCTCCACTTGTATTCCTGATTGACTCTGCAACCTCTCTTTAATCTTACTGTGGAGCTCTTGCATCTCTGCTGCAAAGTCTTCCGCTCCAGCGCTTCTGAATTCATTCTGCTCTAAGTCTCTCAACTTAGATAATCCCCTTGGTTTCATTCCATACATTATCTGGAATGGGATTTATCCTGTGCTCTGGTTAGGAGAGTCATTATATACAAATTCTGCTTGCGGCAAAATCTGATCCCACTGACCATGATGTTCAACTACTAAACTCCTCAACAAGTCTCCCAAACTTCGATTTACTACCTTAGTCTGTCCATCCGTCTAAGGGTGATATGATGAGCTCAAAGATAAATTTGTCCCCATCTTTTTCCATAGTGTCCTCCATAAATGACCAACAAATTTGATATCTCTATTTGAAACAATACTCTTGGGTAATCCATGAAGTCAGACAACTTCTTTGAAAAACATGTTTGCAATGTGTGTTGCATCACTGGTTTTCTGACATGGAATAAAATGTGCCATTTTTGAGAATCTGTCGACTACCACAAATATGGAATCACAACCTCTCTATGTTCTCGATAGTCCTAACACAAAATCCATTCTTACCACATCCCATGGCCTCTCTAGTACTTTCAATGGTTGATACAATCCTATATTCTGTCTTTTCCCCTTTGCGTGCTAGCAAATTCTACATATGTTCACAAACTTCTTGACATCTGTCCTCATCCCTGGCCAATAATATAAACTATTCAGTTGCGCAAATGTTTTGTCATGGCCAAAGTGTCCAGCCAATCGTCCACTATGTTTTTCCTTCAAAAGTTTTTCTCTCATAGAGATCTTCAGGATACACAACTGATTTCCTTTGAATAATAATCCATCCTGGATAAAATATTCAACCCATTGGATTCTATCTCTCAGAACAAGATTCTCACATGCTTCATATGCATCCTTGAAATATGAATCATCTCTGTACATATCCTTAAGGCTATCAAAACCTAAGGTATTCACATGAAACTCTTGCATAATCAAACATTTCCTGCTCAATGCATCAACAACCTTATTAGCAGTTCCATAAATGTGCTTTATAACAAAAGTAAAGTTCTGCATAAATTCAAACCATTTTGCGTGCTTCTGGCTCAATTTTTTATGTCTGGTTATAAACTGTAAGGCATGGCTGTCGCTATACAAAACAAACTCTTTCAGAACCAAGTAGTGCCTCCGTTTTTTCAGCGCTTTCATGATTGCATAAAAATATTTATCATACGTGGAATATTTCATATTGGTCTCGTTCAACTTATCACTGCAGTATGCAACTAGTCTGTTGTCTTGACTTAAGACTGCTCCAATCGTGAATCCACTTGCATCACATCTCACTTGAAATGTCTTACTGAAATCTGGTAGAACCAAAATTGGCTGTCCGATTATATTCTTCTTTGACAACTTGAAACTTTTCTCTGCTTCCTCTGTCCAATGAAAAGATTTATGTCTTTTCTTGACTGTTTCCATCATTGGTGCAAAAATTCCACTAAAATTTCTGATGAACTTCATGGAAAAACTAGCCAATCCATGGAAGCTTTTGACTTCAAATATATTCCTTGGTGACGACCATTCTTTGATTTCTTTTACCTTTCCAGGATCCATCTTCAACTCATTCGAAGAGATCACGAACCCCAAATAAATAAGCTCCTTCTTCATGAAAGATGACTTCTTTAGATTTATCAGCAACTTCTCCTACTGCAACCTCCTCATCACTAGAGTTAGGTGTCTCAAATGTTTTTCCTCAGTCTTACTGAAGATCAGTATATCATCAAGATACACAATTACAAATTTTCCAATGAAATCCTTCAAGACTTCATTCATCAATCTCATGAAAGTACTTGGTGCATTCGTCAAACCAAATGGCATGACAAGCCACTCATACAACCCTTCATTCGTCTTGAATGTTGTCTTCCATTCATCACCTTCCCTCATTCTAATCTGATGATATCTACTTTTCAAATCAATTTTTGAAAAACAATTTGCTCCACTCAAGCAATCCATCAAGCGATCCATCCAGGGTAAAGGAAATATATACCTGATGGTGATTTTGTTTATATCCCTCGAGTCTGTACACATTCTCCATCCACCATCCTTATTTGGACTTAACACTGTTGGTACAATGCATGGACTCAAGATTTTTCTAATAAACCCTTTGTCCATCAAATCTTGGAATTGCTTCTTAACTTCTTCATTCTTCTGCAGCGCCAATCTATACGCTTCTTTGTTTGGTAAAATCGCTCCCGGTATAAGGTCAATGTGATGGATTATACTTATTATGGGTGGAAATGAAAAAGGTAAAATGTCCACCACTATATCAACGAAATTCTCAAGCATTTCCTGAATTTCTTCAGGTAGATCATCCATTCAAGTACTGGTCAAGATGACTCTAGGTTTTCTCACCACAGGAAACTGCATTTCTTCGTCCTTCTTGACTTCATCCAGAAGTTCCTTCCCACTCATGGGAAGTATTTCTTCTTTCACCTTCTTGTCTTCAATTGGAAACAACATATGCGTTCTACCATTCTTCTCCAAGGTGTATGTTTTCTTTCTTCCATCATGAATAAAAATCCTGTCATATTTCCACGGTATCCCCAACAAAAGATGACAAACATCCATGGGAATAAAATCACATAAGATATCGTCTCTATATCCCCCTATCTTAAATTCAACTAAACACTGTTTAGTGACTATTACCTGATGTTCTTTTTGCAACCACGAAACCTTGTATGGGCTTGGATGTGAAACTATCTCCAATTCCATCTTCTCCACCATTTCTGTGGATACTAAATTATCCGTGCTTCCACTGTCCACAATTACCTTGCATACCCTATCCTTGGTCTTGCAAGCAGTTATAAACAAACTATTCCTTTGGGCTGGATTCTCTATCTCCTTCTCTGGCTTCAAGAGAATTTTCCTCATCATTAAGGATCTTCCGCCTTCTGCATCTTCTGCCTCAACATTTCGCCTTTGCTCTTCTGAAATGTGAGCTTCACTTCCTCCATCCCTTTTTCTACCGGGACATTCAAAAGCTTTGTGTCTGATCTTTCCACAAACAAAACACTTTATTTCACCATCTATACCTCTTCCTCTTCCTCTGGCTCGAGGAAAAGTGTTCCTATTGGAATATTGTCCTCCTTGTGAGCTTCCTCCCCTTTCTGAGTGGTTATGAGGTTTGTTTTCTTCATCTTTGGGCTTCTGCACTCTATCCTGGGCAATTGTTTTGCCTCTGCTTGGACTTCTACCTCTTCCCCTTTGACCTTGATTTCGGGCCAATTTTAATTCTTCCTTTGAAGCCATTTGATAAGCATCTTCTACATTCATGATTGTCACCATGCTCATCTCATATTGAATTTCATATATCAAGCCATTCATGTATCTTGTGACTTTTTCATCATCTCTCGCGATGACCAGCTCTAATGTTGAGTCTGTAAAATTCCTCAGTGTATTCCTTCACTGTCATCCTTTTCTGTCTCAAATTCTGCATTCTCCGAAATATATTTATTTGGTAATCTCTAGGTATAAACTTGGCTTTCATCTTTGCGAACATCCTATCCCATCTTTTGATTATTTATTTTCCTTTGCAACTCCTTTCAGCTTGCAGTTCATCCCACCATAGTGCTGCATGCCCTTTCAGTCTAGTGACAACATGTTTTACTTTCTTATCTTCTTCTATACCCTCATAGTCGAAGTATTTGTCTAGAGCTCTAAACCAATCTAGAAGCTCCTCAACATCTAAGTTTCCTTCATACATCGGGATGTCCATTTTTTCTCTGACCCCTATTCTTGCAACAACTTTGAATAGACGTTCCTCTGCAACATCTTCGGCTACAACTTCTTCTTCGACTCCAGCCTCATTTTCGCTTTCAGCCTCACTGATATCTCCAGTATCAGTTGTTCGTCTCTGTGTTGTCTCCATAACATCTAATCGAGCATGAAGTTCTCTCATTTCCCTTTCCACGGCTGGATCGGGCATAGGTCTCTCTTGACGTCTTCTTGGTGGAATTGTTTCAATCTGTCCACGTAGAATCCGAATCCCAACTGTTCCCTATATTCCTTCTACATAAAACAAAAGTTGTTAGCTAAGCTCTAATACCACCTGACGTAGCACCCCTACCTTAGCAGGTTCTGCCTGACCTCCCGATCTTTGGATCTTCCTATTCCTTGAGCCGAAATGACTCCTTAGTTTGCACTAGAACCTTCAATACAAATAAAACCACATGTCCTTCTTAGAATTTACGTCTGCGCGGACAAGTACTAGGCGTGAACCTCCACCACACGTGACCACTCGGCGTGACCACCGACTTAACTCAAAAAGGTGTTTCAGATTTTGCGACTTCACGATTTATTTTGTGAGTCCCTCTGACTCATTCGATTCTTGAAACCCTGAAAAGGGATAACGGGTCCTTACTCCTCCCTTATGCCTCAACCATATGACCTCCAGTCAAATGTTGGGGCTCCACCTCCGAGCTCGTCGGGATTTCGTGACTCATGAGTTCACGATGCAACTCTTCCCTTCTTCCCCAAAGTCTAAACTCACAACTCCTTTGCTACAGATCAAAGGTCCTGAACTTTCCACAATCTGACGGTCCAGATCGTTTCGGGACTTCACATATCGGGGATTCCCAAAAATGAATTCCTCCACACTTCCGACTTCTGAAATGCCAAAATTCCAATCTCCAATCAATGGCTCTCGTTTATTCAGATATAACAACCATTACCTCTTGAACTTATGAGTGTTAAAAGACACTCAACCTTAACCTACCTTCTGATCCATTGGATCCAACAGTCCACGAAAAATCGGTGTTTCTCCCTCTGAGAAACTCAACCATCCATTCAAATCTTCAAAGACTCCTAGCCAAGTAAATTGGTGTCTTTCTTCCTGAGCTTGGTTTCTACGAGGTAACATTGTACCTCGTCCTTCCCTTGAACTTTCCAAGACTCTATCCCTCCTGAGCTTGATTCTGGCTGCAACTCAAGGATTCCAAGGGATTATGTCCGCACTTCTTGCAGTTTCACAATAATCACTGATTATTTGAACTCTCCAAATCTGCGCACTCCTTGTGACAACAGTTCTTCAACCACTCACTTGGTTGGAAAAGTCTAAGACTTCAACCTGCCTATGCACATACTTATAGTGGTGTCCCCCACTACTAAACCTAACAATTAAAATTTTTCTGATACAATTAAATCAAATGCATGCATGCTAAAAATTCTCATGCAACTAAAAACATTTTAAAAACATGAAAGAAATTAAATTAACATTCACACAACAACGTATAAATGCTTAAAACTCAAAGTTATGTACAACAAATAAAACCCATAAATAAGAACAATGTAATAGAGTTAAAAAATTGTCTTTAAAAGCAAATGTGAACTAGTAGTAGAGGACAAATGTTCCACCCAACCCTATATTTGTTGCTCCAAATATCAGCAACAAATCACCCTTGAGTTGGGGCTACGAATCCACAAGAAAAGGGTTTCCTTCAATACTATCCCAAATTGTTCTTAAGGGGAGATGTTAGGATATTTAGACACTTAGGAGTTAGTTAATATCAACTTGGTCTAATGTGTCATTAGGTAAAAGTGTGTTTCTTAGTGTGTTTCATGAGTATGCATTAGTATGAATTTGTAGTTAGGTAATTTGATGGTTATGTTATGTTCTTGACATAGAGTGTGTTAACACTCCGTAAATCTGTTCGGTTGATAAAAAGATGACGGAGGTAACTTTTTCAACCAACTTTGAGACCCAAAACTAGCCTTTCGGATCTAGAGAGGGCTCTCTCGGAAGTGGCACGGTCTCCACATGGGATATGACTTTGAAAACAATGGCTAGATTTAACACCTATGATATAATGGGTTCTGATTATATTGGCACAAGAAAGTAATACTTGGGCTATGGGGTCGGTTTGAGGAAAATACGGGACAAATGACTCAGTGACTGGGCTCGAGAGGATAAGGCTAGGTGAGAAACAACCTTCAGTGTAAAACCATAATGTGTGGCGGGTGGAATTACAGGAAGTAACTCAGGAGCGTCGTTGTGGGAGAATTCAAAGTTATCTTTTAGAGGAAAACGTTTGGTCTAAGTAGCACGAACAAGGGGCACTGTACAATGAATCTGCAGGTTCGATAATTCATTCTGAAATAGACAGAAAGAGATATGAAATAAAGATAATAGGAAAGCACATACGCAAAGAAAGAAGCACAATACATCCAACTGTTACAACTAGAATATTTTCATCAAGTCACAAGACCTTTGCATTAAGTTTCGGTCAAAACTTCATATTACATGCAATAGTTATCGTCTACCAAATTTGCCAACCAACCTAGCTTACATCAAAAAGATGAAATATATAAACTAGGGTTTCACTTGGGTTACCTTGCTTCCTAACTGCTAACCCTTAGAACTAGGAAAACTGAGCAACATGCACTGGCGACTCTTTGCATAGTGTTTTCCAAAAATAGGCAATAATCACGCCTGTTTACTTATGATTGTTCGCAGGTTCACCACGGGGATCTCATCATCAGTCAGGCTTTGGCATGGAGAAAATATGTGTCATTGTGTCCCTTTGAGCAGGTGTCCTGGTGAACAGGTGTATGTCAGGAGCTTGTTGTCTGTAAATAACGACTTCCATTTATGTGATGTGATCATTAGTTGAGAACCGTGCATAGTAAGAAACCGTTAGATCGTCGTGGCCGTTATCAAAATGGTAGCGTGCTTTAGAGAAATGTATCATTCAAAACTACCAATATTTGTCTCATCCTTTGCGGGTGCAGAGATGGGTGCCAACTAAACTTGTTTTTCCTACCCACTGGCGAGAGCTACGCAGGCTTCCTTCTCGGTCGTTTCACATTCTCTGGAATGTTTCGCATGCCTTTCTTCCATCAGTCTCTATTTTTCTCCCAGCTGTACAATGGTGTCTTGCGCCTCTCTGAGCTGCCTTTTCAACCATGCCATGTTCCCTTCGTGACCCTACGTTGAGGACGCTTCTGTACCCTTTGTCGCTAGCTATCGCCTTAATTCCATGTTTTCCTGATAGAGTTCGGCGATAGCCATCTTTGCTTGCTTCAGTTGCTAAGATGGCGCTTGCTCATTTTCTCCTGCGATATCCACTCTCCTTGTTCTTCTCATGTCTTCATGGCTCTATCCCCCAACAGGTTCTAGCCGGATGGCATGTCTAAGTAGTTCTTCAGCTATCAATCTGCCACACAGTTCTTATGAAATTAGAGCTTCCATGATCTCTTGGTTCTTTCTCAGCCTACCCCTCCAACAAGGCATTTGTTGCTAGGGAGAGGGGGATTTTATTGTCTTCCCTTTCTGTGTGAATCCCTCCATTTCATATTTTCCGCGGTTTGGTCCAATCTTCTCTGCAGATAAAAGAATAACTCCTTTCACGTCTTTGGGAATGCCTGCCATAGGTGAGAATGAATCCCAGTCTCTTTGGGGCTCATACCTTGTAGTTATGTTGCTCTGCGTGCCTTTCCTTGCATTCTGAGAGGCCCCCATGGTGCGAACAAGGTGAACTCTATGCGCAGTGTATCCAACAAATGCACAGGAGGGAAGGTTCTGAAGAAGTTAGACTGGCAAGGGAAATTGCAAATAGAGTTTAGGACTGGTTCTACGACTGGAGAGAATGTCGAGCATCCGATATTTATAACGAATTATACATGAGAGGAAATCATGCTGGAGGATAGAGAATTCATGGCGACGAGATGTTCCACATCAAGTTGTAGGTTTTCCATGGAAAATCCTCGCGTGTAGGATACAGGTGATAAGGCTTGTTGGGAATGCATGATATGAATGCCATGATTTTTCATTCCCTTGGCTTCCACGATGAACTGATAATAACTGCTATACTTGCCGACGCGACCTCTATTAACCACTTGACTCGACCTGGGGCACATAGAGACTAGTTTCTCAACAGGAATCGACTTTCTTGGAAAATACATACCCATACCTCTTATACAAGTTTCGAATCTGATATCCCTTCCCCTTTCCAAGGGCCAAATGAACACTTGCTGACTTCAAACTCACGGTGTTACGTACCTGACTTCACATGTTTGGGTGCATGGGTCACAATTTGACTTTAAAACCGACTCTAAAATGGAAAGAAAAATGGCAATGCTAACAACTAGCTCCAATGGGGATGCTATCCTCCCTGTGAGGTAGCAAATAATAGTAGACCAGGTGCCTGACCATTGGGCTTTATTTGACCTCTAGACATTGGGAAAAACAAACTAAACCTATCGACATGGCTTCTAAGATTTCAGCATAAACTTATGGCCTTCACTTCGGGCTTCAATTTTCTGCTGACCTATAGACTCGATGCAAAATAAAACAACTATTTACAATGACAAATGACTTAAACGGATTTTATTTCATCAGGTAATGTTTTAGGAACTTTTCATTTACAGGGCCCCAATCAAAACTTTCTCCATCTAATCCTTCTAAAAAATAAACATTTTTTTCGCTATGATCGCAGATTCTGAACAGACCCGTCCAAAGGTGGTCGAACTTTGCATGCTTCCCTTTACATTCATTTCTTGCGTCCCATCTCAAAACTATGCCACCCAACTAGAAATATTATGTCTTAGAAGGCTTATCGAAGGCTTTATTTATATTTTCATGATGGAGCTGCAACTGATCATACACCTTCTCTCTCTCCTGCTACGTGTGAATTAGATAATTAATCCTCCTCTGCGTAGCATTTGGCTCATCCTCCTGTTCTTGCAACAACTTCCTGATGGGCACTCCCAGTGAAGTAGGGAAAATTGCATCCGTGCCGTAAATAATCTGGAAAGGCGACGTTGATATAGATTTCTTGGTGGTGACCCGGTTTTCCCATAGTGTGTAGATAAAATTTTGATGCCAGGCTCTCTTGTTTTCTTGTAGGAGTCTTTTGATAATCCTGGTCAGGCTCTTATTTGAGGATTCTGCTAACCCGTTTCCTTGCAGATAGTACACCGTGGAATGCCCTAGGGTTATGTTATAGTCTTGGAAAAATTTCTCCATCCTCTTAGACTTGAATGCGGCTGCATTATCTGTAACAATCTTAACGGGACACCTAAACCTTGACAAAATGTTCGTCTCCAGGAATTGGATAATGACTGTGTCAGTAGCTTTTTTCGTGGGGATCGCCTCTATCCATTTCTTGAAATAGTCAGTGGCCGTGAGTATCCATTTGTGTTGCGCAGAGGATGCCAGGTTTATCTCTCCTATAAAATCTAGACCCCACTGCATAAAAGGTGCTTTGATTGAGATCGACTTTAGTGGAAGGGGCTGCAACTTTCTTCTTCTGTCGAAAATATGACATTCATGGCAACTGGAGACCTCCTTATATATGTCAGCGAAAATTGTAAGCCAGTAATAACCTACCCTCAGGATTTTGTGTGCGGTGGTCTTCCAATAGTGGTGTCATCCATAGTCACCTTTGTGAAATTCTTGTATGGTCCGCTTCACATTATCTTCCAGTAAACAACTCAACAATATTCCCTCGGGATCTTTCCAGTAGAGTGAGTTGTCCAGGATGTAGAACTTAACCGCTTTGAGATTGAGAAATATGGCCTTAATCTTACTCACGACTGGAGGGGCCTAGAGATTCTCCAACACATAGATGATGTCTGCATACCATGGTGAATCAATGAATTGCTGAGGCGCTTGCATAGTTTTTTCTTCTTTGGGGAATTCCGACAGATCAACGATGAAATTCATTCCTACAGCATTGCAGTATGATTGCACCATCAAATTTGCAAGACCCCGACCTTTGATTAGATTTGTAGGCTTAATTTCAAGGTTGTATTCTAACATGGCTGCTATCCACTTGCCTCTCCTTCCTTCCGGGTCAGGTTGAGTCAGAATATCCTTTACTGAACAGTTGGGTACACAAGCGATAACATGGGAGTGTTGAATGTATGTCCTGAATTATTTCAAGGATTTTACTAAGGCATACGCTTTCTTTTCCATGATGTCATACCTTAGTGGAGTGTCGCACAGCATCTGGTTGAAATAGGCTATGGGTTTTTCAAAATTTTGTTCGTCTTTCTGTAGCAGCACACCAACAATAGTGTGTTCTGAGGTGAATGGAAACATGAGGAAATATTTTGTAAAATCCTAGCTAGCTAGTACAAGAGATTTTTTCAGCGCCACTTTGATATCCTCAAAAGACTTCTTGGCCTCTGGGTTCCACTTGATCTTGTTTCCCTTTCTGAGCATGCAAGTTATGTGTTTTATGATTTCCGCCAGGTTTGGGATGAATTTCTTCAAAAATTTTACCTTTCCCAGGAAAGATTGTACCTCCTTTTTACTACACGGGGTGTCGATCTTCAGGATCCCTTCAACCCTGCTAGGTTCCATCTTTATGCCCTATTTGAAAATGATGTGCCCTAACAACTTTCCTTCTACTGCAAAGTGAGACTTATTTGGATTCAGTGATATGCTGAATTTTCTACACTTCTGGAAAACTCTCTTCAGGTGCTCGAGATGTTGTTTTTCGGAGGTAGAGTACATAGTGATGTCGTCCAGATAAATCACGATGAATTTTTCCCTTTCATCAGCAAACGCGATGTCCATGGCCCTCTGAAAAGTGGCTCCAACGTTTAGCAGTCCGAACGACATCTTGGCGTACATGAATGTTCCCCATGGAGTTGTGAAAGTTGTTTTCTCTCTGTCATCCAGGAGGACCATGATTTGATTATATCCTAAGAACCCGTCTAGCATAGACATCTTCTGGGACCCCACCGCTTTTTGCAGGATGTAGTCCATTTTAGGAAGGGGGTAGTGATCATTGAGAGACACTTTATTTAAATTTTGAAAGTCTACACACAGTCTTATCTCACCAATTTTCTTTCTTACAGGTACCAAATTAGCTACCCATTTCGAGAACCTCAAAGAAACAATGATTTTAGTGTCAATTTTTTTTTACCTCTTTCTTGATCAGTGGCAACAACAGGGGATTTATCCATATCAACTTTTGTTTGAAAGATTTTTGATCTTCCTTGAGAGGGATAACATGTTGGATCACTTTCATGTCATACACTTTCAGGTCATCGTAGCTCCATGCAAAAATGTCCAGGACTGAGTGTCTTGGATAATTTCACCATCTTCGGATTCTCCTCAGCCACGATGTTGCAATATTCCACATCTTCTTCACTTGCAGTGATATTGGGGTTCTTATCCATATCATTTTCGTCAAACAAATTTTCCAGCGAAACCAACACCTTTGGAATAATATTATTTTTCAATTGTATTATGTCCCTTCCGGTGATGTGGTTTTGGAAAGGGTCATCATTATTGTGCGCATCCACCCTCCCATATTCATTACCGCAACATTCCTCATCAATGTTTTTATTAGCGAACTCGTCGCTCATAAGGAGGAATCTTTCCACCTGTTTGTCATCATCGAACACTTTCTAGTGTTTGATATTATCAGGCACTACCGACCTGTGCCTAACCTGGATTTCATACTTTTTGTTTGGGAAGATGGGGATCTTAAAAACTGAGGCCGAGGTGGCCAACGCATCAATGATCTGATTTTTCTCTCCAGGGATAGCATATAGGCCATATTCTGAGAATCCTTTGAGGATGTCCAAATCCAAATTCTTGTACACTCTCAGCCTGGGGTGTTTGGTATGATATACACCCTTTACCTAATTTATGATTAGCCTAGAATCTCTGCATATTGCTATCTTCTACGCACCCAATTATTTCAGAACTTGTAAGCCCAATATTAGTGCTTCATACTCGACCATGTTGTTAGTACATTCAAACACGAGCTTGTATGAGTACAACTTCGTGCTTGCTTCAGGGGGGCTCACCCATACACCGGATCCAACTCCTTCTCTGATGATTGCATCATCAAAACTCATGTTCCACACCCTGTTTTCCACGTGGTCTTTTGGGTCGACGCATTCTGTTTTTTCCCGCGTGGTCTCCTCGTTAGCTGTTACAATGGCTGTCAGTTCTTCCTCTTTGAAATTTAGGTCATTGTAGAATATAGAAGACCCCACCTCAGTGTCGACGACGTATATGGGATGATTGTGTGGCTACGTCTTGCTTCTCACCATGTACTTCAACAACACTTCTCTGTACAACCTTCTGCATGGACAAAAATAGGGATAGTTGTGTATGACATATCCATTTGCAACGTGCCCTTCAACTTCGTAGCCCATGATATCGAGAGAAGCATGCCAAATTTTTGGGGTACGTCTGCGACGGCCACGTCCATGACCGTG
>JASDQU010102744.1:97957-114800 GCA_032191745.1 Picea mariana | reverse complement strand
CTACGCAGGCTTCCTTCTCGGTCGTTTCACATTCTCTGGAATGTTTCACATGCCTTTCTTCCATCAGTCTCTATTTTTCTCCCAGCTCTACAATGGTGTCTTGCGCCTCTCTGAGCTGCCTTTTCAACCATGCCATGTTCCCTTCGTGACCCTGCATTGAGGACTCTTCCATAGCCTTTTTCGCTAGATATCGCCTTAATTCCATGTTTTCCTGATAGAGTTTGGCGATAGCCATCTTTGCTTGCTTCAGTTGCTAAGATGGCACTTGCTCATTTTATCCTACGATATCCACTCTCCTTGTTCTGCTCATGTCTTCATGGCTCTATCCCCCAACAGGTTCTAGCCAGATGGAGTGTCTGAGTAGTTCTTCAGCTATCAATCTGACACACAGTTCTTCTGAAAATAGAGCTTCCATGATCTCCTAGTTCTTTCTCATCCTGCCCCTCCAACGAGGCATTTGTTTCTAGGGAGAGGGGGATTTTATTGTCTTCCCTTCCTGTGTGAATCCCTTCATTTCTTGTTTTCCACGATTTGGTCCGGTCTTCTCTGCAAATAAAAGAATAATTCCTTTCACGTCTTTGGGAATGCTTGCCACAGGTGAGAATGAATCCCAATCCCTTTGGGGCTCAGACCTTGCAGTTATTCTTCTCTGCGTGCCTTTCCTTGCGTTCTGAGAGGCCGCCATGGTGCGAACAAGGTGAACTCTATGCGCAGTGTATCCAATAAACGCACAGGAGGGAAGGTTTTGAACAAGTTAGACTGGCAAGGGAAATTGCAAATAGAGTTTAGGATTGGTTCTATGACTAGAGAGAATGTCGAGCATCCAATAATTATAATGAATTAGACAGGAGAGGAAATCATGCTGGAGGATAGAGAATTCATGGCGACGAGATGTTCCAAGTCAAGTTGCAGATTTTCCATGGAAAATCCTCGCATGTAGGATACAGGTGATAAGGCTTGTTGGGAATGCATGATATAAACTCCATGATTTTTTATTCCCTCGGCTTCCATGATGAACTGATAATAACTGCTATACTTGCCGACGCGACCTCTATTAACCACTTGAATCGACCTGGGGCACATAGAGACTAGTTTCTCAACAAGAATCAACTTTCTTGGAAAATACATACCCATACCTCTTATACAAGTTTCGAATCTAATATCCCTTCCCCTTTCCAAGGGCCAAACGAACACTTGCTGACTTCAAACTCACGGTGTTACGTACCTGACTTCACATGTTCGGGTGCATGGGTCACAATGTGACTTTAAAACCGACTCTAAAATGGAAAGAAAAATGGAGACGCTAACAACTGGCTCCATTGGGGATGCTATCCTCCCTGTGAGGTAGCAAATAATAGTAGACCAGGTGCCTGACCATTGGGATTTATGACCTCTAGACATTGGGAAAAACAAACTAAACCTATCGACATGGCTTCTAAGATTTCAGCATAAACTTATGGCCTTCACTTCGGGCTTCAATTTTCTGTTGACCTATAGACTCGACACAAAATAAAACAACTATTTACAATGACAAATGACTTAAACGGATTTTATTTCATCAGGTAATGTTTTAGGAACTTTCTGTTTATAGGGCCCCAATCAAAACTTCCTCCATCTAATCCTTCTAGAAAATAAACATTTTTTCCACTATGATTGCAGATTCTGAACGGACCCGTCCAAAGGTGGTTGAACTTTGCATGCTTCCCTTTACATTCATTTCTTGCGTGCCATCTCAAAACTATGCCACCCAACCAGAAATATTCTGTTTTAGAACGCTTATCAAAGGCTTTATTTATATTTTCATGATGGAGCTACGACTGATCATACACCTTCTCTCTCTCCTGCTGCATGTGAATTAGATAATTAATCCTCCTCTGCGTAGCATTTGGCTCAGCCTCCTGTTCTTGCAACAAATTCCTGATGGGCACTCCCAGTGAAGTAGGGAAAATTACATCCGTGCCGTAAACAATTTGGAAAGGCGACGTTGATATAGATTTCTTGGTGGTGACCCGGTTTTCCCACAGTGCGTAGATAAGATTTTTATGCTAGGCTCTCTTGTTTTCTTGTAGGAGTCTTTTGATAATCCTGGTCAGGATCTTATTTGAGGATTCTACTAACCCGTTTCCTTGCAGATAGTACACCGTGGAATGCCCCAGGGTTATGTTATAGTCTTGGCAAAATTTCTCCATCCTCTTAGACTTGAAACAACTTCATAGTCTATGCATTTTCATTTAAACCCTCTAAGGACTATCCTCCTGCATAGTAATTAACAAATTCATAGTAATTAACATCTAAGGACTATGCATTTTCATTTAAACCCTCTCTCTCACTCGTACAACTTGAGTGAGCCTAATGGTTAAGAACACATGTTTCCTCATAGGAGGTCACAGGTTCAAATCCAGAGGGGAGTAGGGTATGTACACATCTGTAGAATTTAGCAGTCAAATCAATGTGTGGAGGGGGTCCCTTGTCCCACAAACGAGGGGGTCTCATACACCAATTTGGTTTTTAGCTTAGCCGTGATCTTCAAATTATATTATTATTATTATATTAGAAAAAACCATGTATTTTTTCTCTACATATTTTTTATTTATTTACTTTATGATTTTATTTTTTATTTATTTATTTTATGATTTTATGATTTTATTTATTTATTTTATGATTTTTTTTGTAACTTTCCAACCCGTTAAGGTTCATAAGTTGAAAAGGGACAAAATGGAAGAATGGGAAATCAAGGGTTTTTGTTACAACCATGATGAAAAATATTATCTAGGGCATAGATGTAAGGAACATATATTATTCACAACCATCAGAGAGAACTTTTTTTATGATGAAGTTGATGGAGGAACTCTGAAGGATGTCACCCTTTCCCTAATTGAGGAAATTCCTTTTCCTGATTAACCAGGTGAAGAACCCCACATTTCTCTTCATGACTTGACCAGTATTTCCTTGCCTCATAAATTAAAGTTTGTCTACCATATTAATCATCAAAAGATCATTTTCTTAATTGAAAATAACAACACCCATAATTTCATCCATCACCACATTGCCCAAGAAACAAATGTCTATATCTATGTTTTTCTTAATATTATGATTGCAAATGGGGGATCTATGAAATATGGTGGTTGGTGTGAAAATGTGAAACTTCAAATGGGTTATTATTATGTGAAAAATCACATGTTTGTGGTTGAAATGGGTAGTTGTGATATTTTTTTGGGTGTTGAATGGTTGAGAACATTAGACCTCATCACCATGGATTTCCAATAGTTATACATGAGTTTTCATAAGGATGGACATTCATATACACTCAAAGGTCTCAAAGCATGCTCTATGGAAATAGTTGGTTCCCGTCATATTGAAAAGATTCTAATAAATGGTCATTCCAAAATTATTGCACAATTTCATGTTATTCGAGCCTTTGAGGATGCTCTTTAGCGAGTTCATCCAAATTTGCAGTTAGTTTTGGAAAAACACCAACACATATTTGAACATCCTCAGGGACTACCACCCTTATGTGGTGAGCATGATTTTAGTATCCCACTACTCCTAGGTATCCTATCACTAAATGTTCACTTGTATAGTCATCCTTTTTCCAAAAATAATGAAATAAAAAATATCATTTAGGGGTTGTTGGTAGTAAGGGTAATTTGTCTTGATACAAGCCCCTAATATTCTTTCGTCACCATGGTTTTTAAAAAAGAAGGAATTTTGAAGATGTACCTTGATTTTCGATCTCTTCACAACTTGATCATAAAAAATGAATGCCCCATTATGATCATTGACAATCCCTTATATGAAGCTACATGAAGATCAGTTCTTTAGTAAACTTGATCATCAAAGATGAATGATCTATTATGATAATTGATGATCTCTTATATGAAGCTGCACGAAGATTAGTTCTTTACTAAAGTTGATATTTTCTCTAGTTATAACCAAATTCTTATGAAAGAAGGAGATATTTAAAAAAATTCATTCCATACTCACAATGGTCATTGTGATTTTTTGGTGATGCCTTTTGGTATTTGTAATACACCTTCCATGTTTCAGAGTTGCATGAAAAAAATATTTTGACCCCTTCTAATCCATTTTTTTATACTATTCTTTGATGACATCTTGATATACAAGAAAACATAGGCAACACATGTGGATTAGGTCTTACAACTCTTCCATAATAACCAACTATTCATCAAATGTTCTAAAAGTGATTTTGGTGTCACATAAGTGGAATATTTGGGACACATTATTAGTGGAAGGGCATGCATTTCATTGCTAAGAAAATTGAGGTGATGTTAAATAGACTTTCCTCAAGACCCTGAAAAGTTTGTGTGGATTTTCTGGCCTCATAGGTTACTACATGGAGTTTGTATATAATCATAGTAAAATTCTAGCTCCTCTCAACACCTTGCTCAAAAGGAATGTCTTTAGTTGGAATGAGGAAGCTAGGCATGTTTTTAAGGATTTAAAATATGTTATGTGTACTACTCCAATACTTGCACTACTCGAATTTAATAAGAATTTTGTCTTGGAATGTGATTTTTTCCACAAAGTGATTAGGGAAATATTAATGCAAGAGGGATGGCCGTTGACCTTTACTCCAGTACTTTATCTACTCAAATTAAATAATATATTTTTCTTGTAATGTGATTCCTTCAACAAAGGGATTAAGTAAATGCAAATGCAAGAGGGATGCATGTTGGCCTTCACTAGTAAGAAATTATGTGACAGAAACTTGGCCAAATTCACATATGAGAAGGAAATATTGACTATTCTTCATGCAATTGATATGTGGTGTCCTTGATTGATGGGGAATCATTTATAAAGTAAAAAAAACTACCATAGCTTGAAATATTTCTTGGAACATATGTTTTCCTCTAGAGTAGAAAAAGTGGGTCACTAAAATATTAAGCTATAACTATGAAATTATATACAATAAGGGAAAGGAGAATGTGGTGGTTATTTCTCTATTTAGGAAGAATGATGATGAAGCTTCCCTATTTTTCTTATCTTTATTAGTGCCAGATTGGCTACATGTAGTATGTAAAAAATATTTGGCACATGATGCCCCAGTTACAGGCTGACCCACATGGACATCCAGGAAAAACTTGATAGAATGACGAGCTTCGCTATAAAGTTTATATTTTTTGGTTTGGGGTTCAACATTTAAATCCAAAGTGTTATCTAAATTACACCTCTCCAACAATGGGTCATTTTGGGTTTTAGAAAATATATGAATGAATTAAGTGGTCATTCTCTTGGGATGGCATGAAGAAGGACATTCACACCTTTGTATATGAATGTGAAAATTTACAACAATACAAGGGGAAATAAAAGGAAGCAGAGGTGTGGAATATGCTTCCTAAACTAATCTATGAGAGACAAACGTGAAAAAAAATAACATAATAGTTGCAAACAAATGAAATGAACAACAAACCATTAAAAACATGATATCTTGGGAAAACATTTCTAAGAGGAAAACCCCACACTCTAAAGCACACTCAATGTATTATTCAACAACCAAATAGTTACACTATAGAGACTTTGTGCTCCCAACAATATTATTCATGAATATCATAACTTTGGAGAAAATTTAGCAGCATAACAATATGTTAAAACTTACTCTCTAAAATTTCCTCCAACCCTGGCACTCAAGTAAACAAACATAGTAAAACCATAAATCATTTATAGTTTACCAATTTTTCATACTGGAAACAACCTCCAAGTTTTTCCATGCCAATGTTGTCTTCCACTACTCTTTGCCTCTGCTATGCTAGTATTCCCGCTACAGATTTTCATTATTTGCATCAAACTACGAGATAATTACTAGGGTCCATAAGGCCCATAGACTCACAACACCACTTGAATTTACACGTTCTCACTAATTTCATCAATGCATCTGCAACATTATGCAAGTGTCAACTTTCTCTAGTATCACCTTTCCATCCTCTATCACGTCCCTAACAAAATGGTATTAGATATCTATATGCTTTTTCTTTGCATGAAAGGTTAGGTTCTTAGATAGAAAAAAGGCACTGCTACTATCACATTGAATGATAATATCTCTATGAATTATCCCTCCTTCTGAACACATTTTCATGATCCAAATGGCCTCCTTATAGGCATGTGTAGCTTCCATATAATTTTCCTGTGTAGTGGACAAAGTGACCACAACTTATCACTTGCTCATCCAACTCACTTCTCCATTGAACAAATAAAAGATATATCCACTCATAGATCTCCTTATATATACATCCCTTGCCCAATCAGAATCAACATAACCATGTATGTTGATTGATTGTGTGTCCCTTGAAACATCATTATGATAAGAAATGGAATATTCAGAAGTACCTCGCAAATATCTGAACACCCTCTTTGGTGCAACCCAATGTTCATGTCCTACATTAGCCATGAATTGACTCAGTATTCCCATTGTTTCATAAATGTCTAGTCTAGTGCAAACCATAATGTACATCAGACTACCAACTGCACTAGCATAAAGAATATAATCCATATCCTCCATCTTTTTGGGTGTTGTAGGACACTACTTAGTTGAAATCTTAGTTCCCATAGAAATTGGAACACTCAATGGTTTGCAATTTGGACAAACAAAAACATTGTAGAACATAGTTTACATAATTATAGTGGTGTTCCCCACTACTAAACCTAACAATTTAAATTTTTCTGATACAATTAAATCAAATGCATGCATGCTAAAAATGCTCATGCAACTAAAAACATTTTAAAAACATGAATGCAATTAAATTAACGTTCACACAACAATGTATAAATGCTTAAAACTCAAAGTTTATGTACAAAAAATAAAACCCATAAATAAGAACAATGTAATAGAGTTAAAAAATTATCTTTAAAAGCAAATGTGAACTAGTTGCAGAGGACAGATGTTCCACCCAACCCTATATTTGTTGCTCCAAATTTCAGCAACAAATCACCCTTGAGTTGGGGCTACGAATCCACAAGAAAAGGGTTTCCTTCAATCCTATCCCACATTGTTCTTAAGGGGAGATGTTAGGATATTTAGACACTTAGGAGTTATTTAATATAAACTTGGTCTAATGTGTCATTAGGTAAAAGTGTGTTTCTTAGTGTATTTCTTTAGTATGCATTAGTATGCATTTGTAGTTAGGTAATTCGATGGTTATTTTATGTTCCCGACATAGAGTGATCCGATGAATCATATTATCCTCGGTCTTAACGACTGCATTGATCCATGGCTTAACATCTGATTGGTCCATGATCTCTATTTAAAGCGAAAGAAGGGTCATTTTCCAATAATTGATTGTGAGAAACTCTCTTGTAAATATCTTTGTAATCTTTTTCTTTTGCATTAATAAATTGCTCCAAGTAGCCATGTTGGTTGGGGCCGCAGATGTTTACCCATGGGGGTTTTACCATGTCAAACATCGATGTGTTGATATTTGATCTGGTTTTTTGAGTGGTTACGAAAGGTGTTCGCCATCTGTTGGAATACTTGTGTTGTCGAACAAATAATTGTATTTTATAAGTCATCGTGTTGAAAATGTCTAAGTTTACTTGTATATTGATAAATGGTTTTTAGTGATAAATCTATTAATATATTATCCATAATGTTTTCAATGGTTATGAAGTGTTATTGCTACAAAAGAATTACCTAATTGTTCCATCAACATTGAAATGCATTTTCACTGATAGATCAAAGGTAGTTGGTAAGCTATATAATCATTTACATTCCATGGTATTTATACACTCATCAAGTCAAGATAAATGCCTAGACTATATGTGGCAGTTGTTCATTAAAAGATCGAGCCATGCACAATTGATCCACTACTATATCCCAACTAAGAAGACAACAAGCATGTGAATACACACTCTCATTAGTTCTCCATTTTAAGAAAAAGGCAAGATGAATCTGATACTCACACTGACTTATCAAGATAGTTGCTCAAGGAAGGATCTATCCCTATGAACCCTATATAGTAGGCCATCCATGATCCAAGAGGATCCAGAATGCTCAAAGAGATCCAAGAGGATCCAAAAATGATAAAAAATTGGTCATATCATATTCTCTTGAAAATGACTTTGTTGCGTAGGGATCGACGATAGCTTTCCAATGATGTGTGAATCACCTCAAACAGACATCGTATGATAAAGTTATGGTCATTTGAATTTTTCAAGAAAACATGGAAAATGTCAAACCGGGGTGCCACGTGGAAATCCCACAAGATGCCACATGTCATCCATATAGTTTTCAGGATGATGTCAGTAAGATGATGTGGCAGCATGAGAGGATTCCACATGTCACTCATTTTTGGCACATTTGGCACCTAGTTTGACAAGTTGGATGTTTCCATGTGTCATCCATACATATGACGTGGCATCCTAGTTAGTGGATACATCAACATCTGTATGCACAGTTGGAAGTGATGTGGCAGTACTATCCAACACCACATGTCATGATCGTACAATAGAGTTGGTATGTCATACATTGACGCGATAACTCCAGAAAATGGCATGTGTACAGGTGACATGGAACACATGGTACAATGGTGCATGAGGTGGCGCTAATGATGTGACATTGAACAATGAGTTCCTGCCACATAGACCAATTGGGTGGTGCCACGTGGCACCACTAACCAACCCATGTGGCCTCAAAGGGTGCACTAACCTCCACATTTCATGCATGGGTTGTTTCAACAGTTTAATATTACAACTATATGGTTTAATGTTATAACTGGTTTAATATTATAACTATATGGTTTAATGTTATAACTGGTTTAATATTATAACTATATGGTTTAATGTTATAACCGGTTTAATATTTTAACTATATGGTTTAATGTTATATCCGGTTTAATATTTTAACTATATGGTTGTAACCATGTACCAATGAATATTATAACTATATGGTTTAATGTTATAACTGGTTTAGTATTTTAACTATATGGTTTAATGTTATAACTGGTTTAGTATTTTAACTATATGGTTTAATGTTATAACTGGTTTAATATTTTAACTATATGGTTTAATGTTATAACTGGTTTAATATTTTAACTATATGGTTATAACCATATACCAATGAATTGCACATTTGGTGGATTGAACCCATTACCTCCGGGTTATATTCCAAAAGTTTAACCATTATGCCAACCACTTCTCTTATGATAATTAATGAAATTTAATTTGTTTTGTTTAGAAATTAAATTTTGTTGTAACAATGCCAACATATTTAGATCTAGATTTTGGCCTATATAAACACAGCGCCCAACCCTCATACGATAATGGAAATTCATGCCAAGTTGGAGGAATGATGAATAAAAGTTTGTACCAAGAGAAAATTTTCCTCGTTTTGCATACAGGATGTGTTCCTATTTTGGATTTGTCTCATTTTGTGTGCTATTGAGTTATTTGAGAGAAGTATAGAGTGTTTATACTCATTTTTCTTAGAATTTCAAGAGGAAGTTGATGGTGATGTTAGTTCTATGTAACAGTGCTATGTATGAAATTATTATTACCATTTTTCATGTATGAGACCCATAGACTCATTATACGTGCAAAGGGGGGTCTTTGGGCACTTGTTCAAAACATAGTTGAGTTTATACCCATTCTTCTCATAATTTCATGAAGAATTCAATGGCGACGTATGCTTCAGGGATGGAGTAACGAACTTTAAGGGTATCTTCAAATTGGCCATTGTAAGTCATCATTGTATCAAGCATTTGAGAATTAATATAGTGGTCTCATTAGTTGGAACCCTGTTCTCAAACTGTGTAATGAGTTTGTTATTTAATGTTTCTATTTTTCTCTATTTTGGCATCTTATTTCCATAAATTATATTCATTAGTTAATGAAGTTAATGGATAAATAAGTATTTGACATAATATTTTGCAAATGGTCAAGTCGATCTTCATTTTCCGAATCTAGATAGATGTTTAGTGTCTTCTTATGAACTAATTAACATCTAAGGATTTTCAGGCTGAATTGGTATCAGATTTTTGTTGGTATCATGGGAAGGAAGTTGGTATCAAAACTCGCTTGATATTTTCGGATCATGTGGTATCCGAGCTAGTTTTGATGTGTATTTGTGAGTGAATGCTTACAAGGTCCAAACTCAAGCTTGGTGAAGGATCATTTGAAGAGTACATTCTTGAGATTGGTTTGAGGTGTGCATTTTGAAAGAAAAAATGGCTTCAATGAAAGATAGATA
Source organism: Picea mariana (assembly GCA_032191745.1). Classification (NCBI taxonomy): domain Eukaryota; kingdom Viridiplantae; phylum Streptophyta; class Pinopsida; order Pinales; family Pinaceae; genus Picea; species Picea mariana. Next base: position 104,602 of record JASDQU010102744.1, on the reverse strand, counting down.
TTCTTCTAATACAAATCCTTTTGGTATTGAAGAGGCATTATTTTCTACATTTATGTTAATGAAGGACATGGTGGAAGAAATGTATGAAGATCGAAAGAAGGCCAAGAGAAATGGTAGTAAAGGAAAAGTAAAGCCACATAACTTCAAGAAGCAGTAGAAGAGAAAATAAGAAGAGAAGGCTACATGTTCTCATTGCAAGAAGAAAGGAAATGAGGAGGAAATGTGTTGGAAGTTGCATCCAGAATTGAAGCCAAAGTGGGATCAACCTAGAATGGGTAAACAAAAGGCCACAACCATAGTTCATGATCTTGGATCATATTCTAAGGATGAAAATAAGGTTACAACTATGGATATGAAAGGTGAATCTTTTGTTGCAAGTTTCAGTTCACATACTTCTTCTTCAAAGGATAATGTAATCCCTGATGCAAGGCAAATAAAAGAACTATTTGATTTACGAGTTATCTCAAGGCACAATAAGATTAATACACTTATTGAGAATGGATCACAAGTAAATCTTATTTCAAATCAAGTTGTTAAAAATTTGGGATTGGAAATTAGGCCTCATCCGAGATCGTATTCATTGGGATGGATTTGTGATAATGCTCAGGTACAAGTAACTAAGTAATGTAAGTTACAGCTTGAGATCACATCTAGTTTCATTGATGAGGTAGAGTTAGACATTGTTCCACTCAACATTTGTGGGATGGTTTTAGGAAGTCCATACTTTTATGACAGGAAGGCCATTTTCTATAGGGAGTATAACAAGTATCATATTTTCAAGGATAGGATTGAGTTCATTGTGAGAGCTCATCATATGAAGACTAATTTGACAGTGGTCACTACAGGGCACATGAAAATGCTAGTTAATTCTAGTATCCAGGATCCAAATTTACAACCTACAGTTAAAAGTAAAACATGTCCTTTGCTTGATGTTGTTCCTCTTAAGAAGGGAAAATATGTTGATGGTCCATTCTTTTTCGCATCTGTATATTTATTTTTCTTGTTAAGTTTATTACTAGTCAATGGAGTATAGTTAGTAGCTACAACAATGAATGGTGGATTTTATGAATATAAGGGAATGGTTAACTTGGTCAATAATGTAGTTTCAGTCTTCATTATTATTGTAATGAGTCAAGTGATCATTATCCAAGAATAAAGGTTGGATTATACTAGACAAGTGGTGAGACAATATCCTCACCTCATTTCCAAATAATCCATACTTTTAGAGGTCCAAAATTTATTTAGTTAGAAGGTGTGATCCAGGAGGATCTCGGAAGCTCAAATAGATCCAGGAGGATCCAAAAATGCTAAAACCTTGATCATCTCAAATGCTCTTGAAAATGACTTCATTGTGTAGAGCTTCACAATATCTTTCCAATGGCATGTGAGTCATCTTAATTAGATGTTGTTTGAGAAAGTTATGGGCGTTTGAAATTTTCAAGAAAATAGGGAAAAAGTCAAATGGGGGTGCCACATGGAAATCTCATAGGATGCCATGTTTCATATGTACAATTTTCAGGATGATGTTAGAAAGATGACATGGCAGCATGAGAGGCTGCCATGTGTCACTCATTTTTGGCACATTTGGCACCTAGTTGGTCCAGTTGAATGTTTCCATATGTCATCCATACAGATGACATGGAAGCCTAGTCAGCAGACACATCAACATCCGTAGGCACAATTGGTAGTGACATATTAGTTTCATCAAGTGCCACATGGCATGACCATAAGTATAGTTGGCAGACCATATAATGACACGACAGATCTAGAAGATGACATGTGTATAGGTGACGTGGCACACACGGTACAATGGCACATGAGGTGGCGCTAATGAAATGACAATGACCAATGAATGGCTACCACATGGACCAATCGGTTGGTTCTAGGTGGCATCACTGACCAACCCATGTGGTGTAAAAGGGTGTGTTAACCTCCACATTTCATGCATGGGTTGTTTCAACGGTTTAATACTATAACTATGTGGTTATAACCACATACCAATGAATTTCACATTTGGTGGATTGAACCCATGACCTCTGGGTTGTATTCCAAAAATTTAATCATTCATTTCAACCACTTCTATTATGATAGTTAATAACATTTAATTTGTTTTTCTTTGAAATTAATTTCTGTTGTAACAATGTCAATGTATTTAGATCCGTTTTTTGGCCTATATAAACTCAATGCTCAGTCTTCGTACAATAATGAAAATGCATGCCAAGTTGGAGGAATGATGAATAGAAGTTCATGCAAAGTGCATATTTTCCTCGTTTTGCATGCAAGGGGTGTTACTATTTTGGATTTGTCTCGTTTTGTGTGCTATTGAGTTCTTTGAGAGAGGTATAGAGAGTTTATACTCCTTTTTTTTTCAGAATTTTGAGAAGAATCTGATGGTGATGTTAGTTCTATGTAAAAGTGCTAAGTATGAAAGTCTTATTAACATTTGTCATGTATTATACCCATAGTCTCATTATGCATGCAAATGGGGGTCTTTAGGCACTTGTTCAGAGCATAGTTGAGTTTATACTCATTCTTCTTAGAATTTCACGAGGAATTCAGTGGTGACCTTTGTTTTTGGGTTGGAGCAACATACTTTAAGGGTGTATTCAAATGGACCATTGTAATTCATCATTTTATCAAGAATTTGAGGATTAATAGAGCGATCTCATTGTTTGGAACTTCGTTATCAAAATATGTTATGAACTTGTTGTTTACTATCTCTATTTCTCTCTATTTTGGCATCTTATTTCCGCAAGTTATATTCATCAATTAATGAAGTTTATGGATAAATAAGAATTTTCACATGATAATTTGCTAATATTCAAGTCGATCTTGATTTTCCAAATATGGTAATATGTTTAGTGTCTTCATATGAAGTAATTAACATCTAAGGATTTTCGAGATGAATTGGTATCATAGTTTTTTTGGTATCACAAGAAGGAGGTTGGTATCAGAACCCGTTTGATATTTTCAGATCAATCCATTTAGCTGATGAAGAAGGTTCATGTTCCCCTGAATCCATTCCTTGGCATCCTATCAAAATATCATATCCTTGGTGCGAGGAAGTTGAAGATTCTTGGGGGTAAAACTTGTTGTGCCAAGACCTGAAACTCCCTAAAAATTTCAATGGGTTTGAGGACTCTCCACAATAAATGTACTTGTTTGTAACTTAAGTTAGGGTAGATTATAAATTGCACACAATTAGGTTAGCATTACAATATGTAGACTAGAGAATGTAATTTAAAGTGTTCAATAATGAATAAAGTACCAATATTTTGAGTTGAGTTAAATCCTTTACAGAGGTTCATCAATCCTTTTTAATCCAAGGCCCATGTGAATAAATTGATAGTGAATTCACGTTATTGTGTATGCTTTAGTTCTTTTCTTCTATTTATCATGTGGTATGTAATTCCTCAAACCAATGTCTTTCTTATTAAGTGGCTCGAGCATTGTTCATGTTTTAGTTCATTAATTAGAATGTTTAATTCATTTTGTTAACTCCTTTACTAGAATACCATGTCATTGTGGTTAGTAAAGGGGGTTGTTACGATGTTCAATGTGCTATAGGAATGTTTAATTCCATCACATTCAATTATGATTTGGTTTCTATATCATTCATTTGTTGTTAGCAATACCTTTCTTTCTAAAGTATTTATTTCAAAAGTAGTAGTCTTTTGCTTCCAATGAATTGTAGATTTAGTCCTAAAAAATGAGATGGTTATAGGGAATCAACCATAAGAGACAAGGGCATTATATGCCTAGATGAATTTTGTTGTGGAACATTCAATATTGCCAATGTAGAATTGTCCTATAGAATAGATGAATACAATATGCTTTAGTTTCCATTCACCATAAATAGAGATACAAAGTTAACTTAGTAGCATTTAAAGTCTTGGGGGATTCATAAACTGTGCATACCACTTCACAAGATTAACCTCCCCTAATCAATAATTTAAGTATAAGTTAGGGAATTTAGTATCCCATTTTTTTTTTTAAATTCTTTGGCTCACCTCTTTTTGGTGTCATCGTTGGGGAAGTGTTGAATTTTTTCAAGAAGAAAAAAAAATTACTAAGTTAGGAGTCCATTGTAGGGGAATAAGGAACTTGATTTCTTGAGTGTTCCCCTATGTAGTGAATTAACCCCAATGTAGGTCAAGAAAAGTGTAGTAGGAAAGGACAAGAAAGAGAGACAATTGATGAAAACTGAGAAATGAATGATAGATAATGTCTTGAATGTTTTTCAAACAAGTTGTTGAGGAAGGAGATATACCCAAAGAACTAGAATGAATAAGGAGGATTTATAGTACTTTAAATCCTCTTCATTTTCATCTCCATTGCTTCTTTTTTTATTTAAAATGGTAGAAGAAAGAGAAGAAAGGGAACTAGGGGTGTTTGATTTTCCTATCTTAGAAATTGAGGAAGAAGTTAGAATAAAAAACATAAACCCATCAATCTTTTCTCACTTTCATGGGATGACTATAGAGGATCCCACCACTTTCCTCTTTGAATTTTAGGTCCTTTGTAGAACCCATGACTATAAGAACAATGATCAAAATCTTATATTGTTTCCTTCCACTTTGAAGGAAGAAACAATGTGATGGTTCATGGGCCTTGATGGAAATCGTATCCATGCCTAGGAACAAATGAAATACTTATTCACTTAAAATTACCAAGAGTATTTCAAATAAAGAGACACCACATATAAAATCCATTGTATGAATTAAGGGGGAGATGAGTTTCTAGAGGATTATGATGAGACGTTCCATTTAATTTATACAAGGTCCAAAAATAATTGAATAGACATAAATTCCCTCAAAATAGTACTCCTGAAGGAGTAAGAGATGAATTAATAGAACTCCTAAATTTTATGGCAATAAGAGATATCTCTCATAGCTCTTATGATGACACAAGGGATAATTTCAAAAACTATTCAAGAGTTTCTATAAGAAAAAACAATGGTTTAAGAGGAATAGTTACATAACTTGCAAGGACAATAAATGGATTAACCAAATTGAAAATTGGTAATTTGTTGAAAGACATGAATTTATATATCATGCATTCATTAGCAATGCAATTTGATACCCTCTAATCGAAGAGGAAACAAGCTAATGTAGGGAAATATTTGGTAGTTTTTTGTCTAGTATGTACCAAAAAACATGCTCATCATGAATGCAGATTGAATACCATGGAGATCTACAACATTTGCAAGGAAAATCACAACAAAAGCCAACACCCTCAACTACTTAGTTTAAAATCTTTGTATGAAGGTGATGTTGGGTATGTGTTATATTCTTTGCAAGATTATTCATAGTGTCTGCTACTTTGCGTTGGGCACGCAGGGGGTTTTTGGGGCAACACCCTCGAGATTTTTTTTTCCTTGGGAAACATGTCGCATTTTTTCCTCGTTTTTTGTGTCACCTCAATATTCATGTCTATTGTTGGGCATTTTTTTGACACACGGTTTTTGTCGATGGTTTTGTATTTCCGGTTAAGGAATTAGGATTTTTGACTAATCCAGGTCATTGGGTTAGGGTTTTGTATGCTGCTGAATCCTATATGTATATTGTATTGAAAAAAATGTATTACTATGAATGAACATAGAATATGTTGGTTTTCCCAGTTTGGGTTTCCAGGGGAAAAATATTTGTGTAATGTTTGTATTTTCCATTGTATCTTTTCTGTTCTTTTACTGAAAATATGTTTGTAGTAAATAAGTGTACAAGGTTAAAATCTACAGGTGATTTGTAGACAATAGGCCTATGACCTGTCTATTTTGTCAACACAAATGCTTATTGCAAAATGAGAAGAATTCAGTGTTTGGATGGATGCACATTAAAATTCCATGCAATCACGACAACACACTCTCCAAATCATAGATTATTTCACCATGCTATCGACCATTCTTCCCATTCATGCTACAATCAAGTAGTAAAAAGAAAACACTTCATTCTCTCCACGGATAAAGATAAGGACATGAAATGGTGAACATGTATTTCTTATTTTTTTTCCCACACAAGGAGAATTATAGGTAATCAATCACTCACATGGACCTGAGTATGAATCAATTGACCATGGGTTGATTAAATATGGATAGAGTAGAACGGATGATTGTAGGTAGTAGGCTTTTCTACCTACAAAAGAAATTATGAAACAAATAGTTGTTGTAGCTAAAACCCAATGCTTCCCACATGCATATGTCAATGTTGTGGTGGTCAATTTAGCAAATGACAGGTGAAGGCGCTTCCCCATATTGTTATATGGGAATATCACATATGAAAAGGAGTATATTTGGGTGTGATATTGAAACATAGCATAAATGGAATGCAAATCAACATGTTGGTTGCTACACATCAAAACAATTGATTGAAACCAACAATTAAATTATGATGCCAAGATCAAAATCAAATAAAGTGTTCAAGCAAACTAAAAGAGGATGGAGGGAACATAGTGAATTATTCCATCCCTTAAATTAGTGGAATGTCAAACTCATATATAAATTTATAGCCAATGACCCATCCATTGATCAACTATGGTGAGGTATTACCACAATACAGATGCATTTAAAAAAAAAAAAACCTTGATTCATCAACAAAACAAAATCCGGCTAAGCACTAATTGACCATCCAAACATGGTGTTGTATATTG
>JASDQU010102744.1:65633-97644 GCA_032191745.1 Picea mariana | reverse complement strand
ACTTCTTTACATTGATAACAAAATAGATGCTCATATATGGTGACAACTAAAGTTGAAAACATTCACCCCCACCCGCTACACAACCATGAGTTTTAGCCTCTTCCCTAGGTCATGTACCCTTTCCTTACTAAGGTGTAACCACACCATATATCCTACTTAGAATTGATGAGATACTCAGTGTCAATCTTGCCTCTCCTTCTACATATGTTGCTTTCTCTACAACTACTCTTTCACTAGCATATGCATTAGTTGAATCCTCTTGAAAAATATGATGGCTTTGTGTTTTTCATCACCATGTCCCATCACCTTATCCTCGTAATCTGAGAAAATTAAATTTGAAAAGGTGTCTAAGGAAAAATTCCTAAACATGTGACTCAAATAGTGACTTACTTCTAGAACTTTGGATGACCCCATTATAACAATGTTGTATATAGGGAAGACTCTCATCCCAATTCTTTTAATTCCTTCTATTAAAACCTCTCAACAAATTAACCATGGTCATGTTCATCACCTTCATATGTTCGCTTCTTTGCTAGTGAAAGGTTGTATTACTCTTCAACTTAGTGTCCATCATACACATAATGCTTTCCAAATATACAAATGTTGTATATAGGGGAGAATCTCATCCCAATATTTAAATTCTTACTAATAAAATATCTTAGCAAATGAACCATGATCTTGTTCTCTACCTTTGTCTATCCATTTAGTGTTCATCACACCCCATGGTGCTATCCGAAAATGCCTTGAAAACATGCTATCTCGATTTGAATTGATGGATTCAAGCAATTCAAAATGTACCCATATATTCTAGAAAAACAACATGGAGTCTTATTGGCCAGTTGATCCAAGAGGATCTGGAACACTCAAAAGTAATCCAAGAGGATCCAAAATGCTCAAAATTTGATTTTCTCAAATGCTCTTGAAAATGACTCAATTGCGTAGAGCTCGGTGATAGCTTTCCAACGACGCAAAAATTGTCTCAAACAAAGTTCGTATGCAAAAGTTATGGCTAGTCAAAGTTTGGTCAAACCATGGCAAAAGTCAAAGCAGGGGTGCCACATGGCAGACCCACATGATGCCACATGGAATGTTCATACAGGTCGTACAATTGACATATGATGTCATGTTAATTTCAAAATGGTGATGTGGCAGCACGACAGACTGTCATATGTCACCCGAAAATGGCATTTTTGGGGGTCCATGTGGACCAATCAAAAGTGTCACGTGTCATTTGTAAGGATGACGTAGCATCTGTATGATGATGTGGTAGGTACAGTTGGCAGCCAAGTGGCAGATCTGTATAGGTACAAGTGTATCAGTAAAAGCATGACACCTGGACCAATCAGAGTGCCACGTGGCACTCTCCGATTGGCCAATAATGGCTAAGGGAGAATCAAAATTTGTTGGAGGTCGAATGGAATAGTACCCATGAACTATGGGGGAATATTCAAATATTCCAAAAAAAATTCCTCAGTCTTAACCACAAGCTGCCTACCAATACACCATGCATACTAGTTGTTATAACTAACATTAAATATTATATTTATATTAAAACAAATGAAGCCCTAGATTTTGGTTGGTGGTTTGGATGACCTAAGCCTATTCAATGGGAACGAAAACCAATGCCTGAGAGATGGAAATGTAAGAGGTGTCCCTGTTTGGGTTTGTCTCGTTTTGCATGCTATTGAGTTCTTTGAGGGAAGTATAGGGTGTTTATACTCATTTTTCTCAGAATTTCAAGAGGAATATGATGGTGATGTCTATTTTCTGTAAAAATGCTATGTATGAAAAGTATTAGTCCAATTTCTCATGTACGAGACCCATAGTCTCGTTATGCATACAAAAAGGGGTATTTAAGCACCAATTCAAAACATAGTCAAGTTTATACTCATTTTTCTCAGAATTTTGTGAGGAATTTAGTAATGTCCTATGTTTCTGGGATTGAGCAACATAATTGAAGAGTGACATCAAATTTGGAATTGTAAGCTCGTTTATTGTAATTTTGGCATTTTGAAAATTAATAAGAGCGGTCTATTTCTCTCTATTGTGGCACTCATTATTTCCGCAAGTTATATTTATCAATTAATGAAGTTTATGGATAATTAAGACATTTGCATGATATTTGACAAATAGTCAAGTCAATCTTCAATTTCCTGAATCTGGTCAAATGTTTATGTGTATTTTGATAATCCTGATAGCCCTACCCTACTCATGAGTTTGAGGACCTGTCCTTCTCAGGAAGGTCTAGTTGTGAGGTTTCATCCGTCGATAGGTCCTAGCGGGTGTCTCATATGCCAATCCACACTAAAGATACATTGTTTTAGGGGCCCCTGGTGTCGGGGTCAAGATCGGGTATCGATCGGTACCACAAATTAGTTAGTCGTCTAGACCCTTCAATCGAATGCTTGGTTCGAGGGGTTGGACGACTCAACCTTCAATCAATGTCCCTTGTTGGTCATTTCCCATGAGTCAAACCCAGAGAGTTTCACAATGCCTTCTCCTCCTTTCCCATATATCTGTTAGTTGACATGGGATTATCCCACACTGCTATCCTAGGTAGGCCCTTGAGGGAGAGAAATTATTTGTTGTGGTCCCAGATGAAGTTCAAAGATTCCATAAAAGTTGTTCGACCAACCCCATATTGATCAATACCGATTAGATTAAGTAAATCTCATTTTTCCTGGATGCCTACCTTCCTTAGTTTCAACCCACTAGAGAGAGATGTGATGCGTTGCCTTAAAAAATGGACCAGCCCGACGTCCTAGTAGTCTTCCTTTAGAATCAAGATGTTTTCAGTGAAGGGGGATATACTTTTGTGAAAAGGATGGACGAGCACTCAACATAATTCCTATTGTTTATTGCCTGTAAAGTCTAGCTCATTCAAGACGGAAAATTCGTTCGTAGAAGACCTGTCATTGCTTCAAGTGACCTACCAACCTTGAAAGCAAAAGATTATAGTTGCTATCGATCGAGAGACATACTTGAAAAATAGGACGAGTGTCTGTGAAGTATACATAGTGAGGGTAAATCGTTGCGAGTAGTTATTAAATTGTATGCACGTATATAAACATAAACAACTGGCAAGCTAGATTTACCGAGGCTCTTTCATTCGAGTTGTAAGTAGTCTGGTAGGCAAGCCAAAGGGAAGGAGTCGAAGAAGAGGTTCGTCAAGCCAGAGGGCAAGATGAATGAGCCGAAACCGCTCGATATATTTATAGGAGCGGATATATTGAAGTGTTTTGATAACCTCGATCATTATAATTTATTGACAGTGGTGTGATCCTTCATCGACAATGATCAAATAGTGAATCTCATCAATTTGTTTCTCCATACATATATTGTTTATCGAGAAAGAATAAATCACAAATATTCGACCGAATCAAAAGGGATAGCACAAGGGTGTTCACTCTCCCCAGTGCTACTAAACATGTATCTCCATTCCTTTGATCTGGCTATGTCCCGCTATTGTTGTACCTGTGTGCAGGTCCATTATGCTTGATATGCATACGATCTACTTATAGGCATCTATGAAACAGGGTCAACGAATAACCAGATCTCTTATCAACAGGTCTCTAAATTCCTTATTGAATCCATTCAAGATCAGAATTTATCACTCAAAATAACGCAATATGAAGTGGGAAAGCCCTTTATATTCCTGGGAATCAATGTCCTGATAAAACAGGGTGGACACATCAATCTCACAGCTCCCTTGGACATAATCCATCACAAGATCTGAAGAATGGTTCCTCTCAGGCCCTATCACATGGATAAAGAGGAATTAAGAAACCTAACCCCTACTTCTCTCCAATAAAGGAAGGATAGATAATAAGGGGGTTGGTATGATGGGCAAACAACGCTATTTGAGGTCGATGAGGACAAGCAATGTAACTAAGAATGGGAAAATGATGAGGGTATAGAGGGGGGTGTGGTGGTTATTTCTGGGAGCAAGATAGAGATAAAGGCTTGCTAGATGATATGGGGTACGATAGAAGGAGAGTAGATATGTTTCATCTCTCGAATTATTGGAAAAATTATTTATCATGAAACATCTCCTTTGCCTAGTAGAATCATCACAAACCATTCTCCACATCGTCCCATCTATGCCACTAGAGCCCTGTACCCCCTCAGAACCCCAAGAAATGGCACTAATTCCATTCCATTCCTAACTTTCAAAAGCTCTATCCTTCCATACGAGGTGACAAATATCGAAGATCCCTAGATGGAAACATCAACAGTTCAGATACCCATCTATTGCACACATTATACTTCATCTCCAACATTACAGATAAGACAATATACACACTACTTGCTCACACTTCCTTCCCTCAACTCCCAATGGATATCTTTTCCTCTCCACCTTCTTTCTCTTTCACCTCCCATATAACCTTAATAGACCCTTATCCCTGCTCTTCCCTTCAGATGGTCGGATCCCCCTCTATAATTTGTCATTCCATTATGAATCTTAATCGATATCATTCATATTATCCTCTCATGCCCCTTATTATCCTTCCCCATTATATTTATATCGTTTATTCGACCTTATCCTTGACGGGTATAATGAGAGAATCTAAACATATTTATGACCTTGACCTTGACCTTGATACATTAGATGATTTGATAGACGAATGGATGACTAGATGAATTTCAAATGACATTATATGAGGGATCGCTCCATATGACCCAACGAAGTCCGATGGACTTAAGCATGTGAACTAATTGAAATCTAAGGATTTTAGGGATGAATTGGTATTTAAGTTTATTGATATTTCAGATCAAGTTGGTACCATAACTCATTTGGTATTTTCATATCATGTGGTATCAGAGTTGGTTTTGACGTGTATTTGCAAGTGAAAGCTTATGAGGTCCAAACTAAAGCTTGGTGAAGGATTGTTTGAAGAGTACATTTCTGAGATTGGTTCTAGGCATGCATTTTGAAAGCAGAAATGGCTTCAACAAAAGACATGGATTCTTCTAATCCAAATCCTTTTGGTACTGAAGAGGCATTATTTTCTACATTCATGGCAATGAAATCCATGGTGGAAGAAATGTATGAAGATTGAAAGAAGGCCAAGAGAACTAGTAGTAAAAGCAAAGTAAATCCACATAACTTCAAGAAGTAGTTGAAGGGAAAAGGGAAGAGTAAGAAGACAACTACAATGAAGAAGGATGAAGAGAATAATCCTACATGTTCTCACTACAAAAAGAAAGGAAATGATGAGAAGCATTGTTGGAATTTGCATTGAGAATTGAAATTGAAGTGGGTTCAACCTAGAAAGGGAAAAGAGAAGACCATGACCATATTTCAGGATCTTGGATCGGATTCTAAGGATGTAACGAAGGTTATAGCTATGGGCATCAATTAAGGTAAATATTTTGTTGCAAGTTTTAGTTCACATACTTCTCCTGCAAAGTATAATGCAATCCCTTATGGAAGTAAAAGAAAAGGCCTATTTCATTTACGAGTTATCTCAAAGCACACTAAGATTGATACACTTGTTGATAGTGGATCACAAGTGAATCTTATTTCAGAGCAAGTTGTTCAGAATTTGGGATTGGAGACTGTATCCTTTGGGTTGGATTTGTGATAATGCTCAGGTACAAGTAACTAAGAAATGCAAGTTATGGTTTCCGATCACATCAAGTTTCATTGATGAGATAAAGTTAGACGTGGTTCCACTCGACATCTGTGGGACGATTTTGGGAAGTCCATACTTGTATGACATGAAGGCCATTTTCTACAGGGAACAAAACAAGTATCATCTTTTCAAGAATGGGATTGAGTTCATTGTGAAAGCTTGTTAAATGAAGACTAATTTGACAATTGTCACTACAAGGCACATGAAAATGCTAGTATCCAGGATCCATATTTACAGCCTACGGTTGAAAGTAAAACAAGTCCTTTGATTGATGTTGTTCCTATTAAGAAGGGAAATTATGTTGATGGTTCATTCTCTTTCACATCTGTATATTCAGTTTTTTTGTTCAATATATTACTAATCATTGGAGTATGGTTATCTACTGCAACAATGAACGATGGAGCTTTTGAATTTAAGGAAATGGTTAATTTGGTCAGGAATGTTGTTTCAGTCTTCATTATGGTTGTGAGGAGTCAAGTGCTCATTATCCAAGCATTAATGATGGATGATACTGGACAAGTGAGGTGACAATATCCTCACTTCATTTCTAAATAATCCATACTTTTGGAGGTCCAAAAGTTCTTCATTGGGGAGGTGTGATCTACGAGGATCTGAATCTCTCAAAAGTGATCTAGGAGGATCCAAAATGCTCAAAAATTGATTTTCTTAAATTCACTTGAAAATGACTCCATTGTGTATATCTCGGCAATATCTTTCGAATGGCGCAAAAATCGTCTCAAATAGAGTTCGTATGCAAAAGTTATGGCTAGTCAAAGTTTGGTCAAACAATGGAAAGAGTCAAAGAAAAGATGCCACGTGGCATGACCACATGATGCCATGTGGCATGTTCATATAGGTCGTACAAATGATAGATGATTTCATGATGACATCATCATGGTGATGTGGCAGCATGACAGGATGCCACATGTCACCCGAAAATGGCATTTTGGGGATTCATGTGGACCAATAAAAAAGTGCCACGTGTCATCCACACAGATGATGTGGCAGGTACAGTTGGAAACCAAGTGGAAGATATATACAGGTATAGATGGACCAGTGAAAGCATGACACCTAGACAAATCATAGAGTTCCACGTGGCACTCTTTGATTGACCAATAATGGCTAAGGGAGAATCAAAATTCATTGGAGGTCGAATGGAATAAAACTCGTGACCTATGAAGGAATATTAAAATATTCCAAAGAACATTCCTTAGTCTTAACCGCAAGACTCCTACCAATACGCCTGTTGGCCCTTGACCAAGTTTTGGAGAACTTGGGTCATGTTTGACCAGTTTTGGGACTTCGACAGGCTGATCGAAGGTGGAGCACAAGGCGAAGCGGAGATCGCGGGATCTCAGCCCCTTTTTAGGGAAATTTTGGGTTTAGGGTTTTATGTAACGGGTATGGGATGTCGGCCCATGGGTTTACCCATGTCTTGGACCCTTTTGTAATGTATAAATAGAAAGCTAGGCGATGTAACACACACACACACACTAGATCTAGAGGATCTAAGGAAGTGATGCTAAGTGCAAGTGATTGTAAGAGGCTTTGTGCATATTGTATGTTGAGACTTGCAGGGCTAAGTGCAAGTCACCTGTAGTGCTTTATGCACAGACTGTGTAAGGCTTTGTGCTGTGACCTAACTCGGGGAAGGAGGATCTAGCGAGGTGTGTGCAGATCTCTTGTCCTATGTGGAGTGGGTTCTTGTGGCTATGTGCTTGGAGAAGATTGAAAGAAGACAATAAAGAAGAGAAGAGTTGGTGGACGTAGCCCCACGCTGGGGGTGAACCACGTATATCCTGTGTTGTGGTTGCTTTGTGCATTATGGTTGTTATGTTATTGTTGTGATTTATGCTTAGTGCAGTGATATATGTTAGATACATCTGATATAGTAGCTTAGTGCTTAGTAATGTGAAGAAATGCTAGATCTGATCTATTTCTATATGCTAAGTTCTTGGATGTATTAGATCTCGTTGAATACTGTGTTGTTCTGTAATTAGGGTTTGTATATGCGATGTGAATAAGGGTTAAAGACTAATGAATGTTAACTGCTAAGTGCTCTGTTAAGTATTGTGATCACAGATCGATGTCCCAGCTAGGTTGCAGACATATGAGTCCTACAACCCCCCATACCTCTACCTCGGGTGAGACTTCATCTGCTTTGCAGGTGTTGCCGAAAGGGTCGGTAGTTAGGGTTTTGTTGGTGCGTTGTTAAAGCGTTGAACCCTGGGTCTACCCTGTTAATATTATGGTAGCTGCGGGAGGTATTTACCTCCACGTGTAAACCTGACGAGAATAGGAGACTCCAGAAAGAAAGAGAAAACCCTAATGAGTTGGCTAATAGCCCTAGAAGTCTTGTACAGGGTACTGAACAAACATGTACCTAGAAGGAGAAGTCGGCCCCAACAAATTTGGCAGAACCACTATAAATACAGGGTGCCAGTTCTCATTTGTCACATCTCAAAATTGTAGAGAGCAACTGGTGCACACTAGCAGTTCCCATTTTGGTGTGCACATGTGGAGGAGGGCTGCAGCTACAGCTGCAGAAGCAACTAGTTTTCGGTATTGGCTTGGACTATCTCTTGGCTAGGGTTTGGAATATCTTATCAACTATTTTTGGTGTGCTATCCTTGGAGGAAGATGTGCTACACCTTGTTTGGATATCTAGCCTAGGGTTTTCTTTCGGAGTAATTCTCAGTCAAGGTTAAGGTGCTTGGAGGGTGGCTTTGGCTTATGGTTGGGTGACGAGGGCATCATCAATGGTAAAACGAGCACACAATCTTCTATATTCTAATAGGTTATGGGCCCACACCTCCTTCATTCAGTCTAAACGCTGGAAGGAAACATAGCCGCTAGGATATTGAGCTCACTAAGGAACTGCCGCTAGAGTTACTAGCAGAAGCAGCTTCCAAGACACTGCCGCTAGGGTTATTAGCAGGAGTAGTTGCAGAAACCCTAAACCTCTTGTTGAGGCACCTTAAGTGAATGGATTGACCTAATCTCTGGATATATCAGTGCACTCCAGCCTAGCGCATCTCCTGATACTCTCAGCAAGCCAAGACGTGAAGTTTGAATTTCTGGTAAAATCTAGGGTTTGACCAAGTTAAAGTAGCCATGACTTATTCTATGAAGTCAGAGAACAAGTTAGATGGAGCCTCTAACTTTAGAGTGTGGAAGACAAGGATTGACCTCATCCTTGCCAAGGATAAAGTGTTGGATATCGTGAAAGGAAAGATCGTGAAGCCAGAGTTTGAAGAAGGAAAAGAGAAGGAACCACATAACGTTGCAGCTATGGAGAAGTTCAAAGATGTTGACATCAATGCCATGAGTATCATAGTGGATTCTATAAAAGACCACTTGATACCCTGCATCTCCCATCTTGACTCATCAAAGAAGATGTACGATGGCATTGATGTACATGAATCAAGGATTAGGAGGGAGCTAGTTTTATGATTCATTGAAGATGATGAAATATATGTATCCATGGTAGCAGTCATGAAAGAAAATACGTGTTCAGTTCAACCACAGAAGAAGACTTCTTCGAAGAGAAGCCTTAAAGTATTCTTGGTTGTCCATCCAGATCCGTGATCCTATGATGAAAGGAAGAAGTGGAATCTCTAGGGCATGGAATCTATAAGAAACTCCATGGACCTGAGAACTAAAGAAAAACATGAAGATTCAAAGAAAGAAAGAAAATCTAGAACAACCAATCATAATATTAAGAATCAAAAGATTACCAGCCTGATATGAACTCAATAAAATCAATCAATCATAGGAACTGAAAGTCATGATGAAGAACAATGTATGGAAGACTTATGAATGAAAAAATTGCGAGATCTAGAACTAGAGGTTCTCCCAGATGGAGGGAGAAGACTATGATGATTACCTATTCCATTAAACTAGACTTATCTCTACATAAGTTATTATATCATCCGCAACATCCATAAGTCAAAATTCTACATCAGATGAATGCAAAGAATGTTCTCCAGAGAAATTGAATAAAGAGCATATGAAGAGCAATCTCAAGACCTTGAGGCATACCAAAAAGAGACTCTTGTACGTAGATAGAAGAAGGTAACTTGGTGGAGAACCTCCAGTTCACAGCAGAAGCGTGGCAAATATTTCCTATAACATCAAGATGACTACTTAGTAGATCAGATCTCATGATGACAGAAGAAGTGCCACATAGATATGTTCCAGTTTTCCAACTATGATATACTCTATTGTTCAGATCTACATGAAGCCTTCACGGTGTTCCAGATTAAAGTACATTTGAAATCAAGCATTACATTATCCATGATGAATTCCAGAAAGGAGAAAATGATTCTCCAATACATATCTCCACAGATGAGCAGATAAGAAAACATTTTGGTAAAACTTCTATCCAATATGAAAGAGTTCGCGTACTCAAGTTGGAGCTCATGGAAATAACTTCCTTCTTATTGAAAAAGGAAGAAATGACTCTCCAAGTTAGGAGGGAGCACTGAAAACATTATTGAAGATATTCATCTTTAAATTTGAAAAATAGTCCATCTTGGATAGATGCTTTCCTGTTCGGAAAGTGGATTGAGACTTCTGACAGACAATCACTTCCCATTGTGGTTAACATGGGAAGTAGTCTGATTGCTGATGTATCATAGACAACGACTTCCCATTGTGGTTAACATGGGTAGTGGTCTAGGGAAGTCTCTCTTCTTGAGGGTTACTCAATAAGACTGGCCCGCCTCGCCAGACAACGATTTCTCATTGTGGTTAACATGAGGAATGGTCTGTTTTGGAGGTTGATGCAGGATAATCTTTTCCTCTTGTGGTTAACAAGGAAAATGGTCTGGATAGTCATTCCTTAGGGTTTATACATTCTCTCCAGGGTGCACTTTGATTAGTGTAGGAGGAATGGTCCAGGGTGGGGAATGGTCTAGGTTCAGCAATCAAGGACAGACATTTCTTAGGGTTTATANCATTCTCTCCAGGGTGCACTTTGATTAGTGTAGGAAGAATGGCCTAGGGTGGGGAATGGTCCAGGTTCAGAAGAAAGGACAATTATTCTTCCTTGCTTGAGAAGAATAGTCCAGATATCTCATTATTCTACTCTGAAGCAGATATTCTTTCAGAGCTCATAGATGTGAGTGAAAGATTGGCCCAGATAATTCAATTTATATCATAACATTGTTTCTATGCAGGTTGCTATCAGATGTTTGTTATGAAGACTATATGACAGTAGATGTAGACTACTGTGGTGGACATGTTTCACTGTTCGTGAGGCAGATATTCTTTTAGAGCTCACAAATGTGAGTGAAAGATTGGCTCAGATGATTCAGTTTATATCATAACATTGTTTCTCTGCAGATTGCTATTAGATGTTTGTTATGAAGACTGTATGATAGTAGATGAAGACTACTATGGTGGATATGTTCCACTGTCCATGACTATACGTTGATGATCAAGTACTTGTGTGTTACTTGGTGTGGTAGTGTACCAATGGATTGTAGTTATGTACTACTATGAATAGACACAGTTCTGTTCTATCTTTGTTCTAATTGCCTTGAAGACTATCAACAGTTTATTGGAGATAATTATCATCCAGATGAATGATGAACAAAGATTTTCCAGACGGAAAATAGTTCAGAGCATTTACTCTTCTAGATTATAAGAGTGGCTCTTATATCACTCTATGGTGTGAGTGACTTATCCAGCATCATGTCTAATTACTCAGATGAAGTACGGTTTTGAGAGATGATGCAGCTGATGGTGATGGTGATGATCATGATCTATTCATGAGATAGTCTAAACGACTATGTTGATGCTACCAGGTAAATGGTATGTTTTTGTGCTCAAGACCATTACCTGTAATACCTCCCTATCTAGGAGGGAGTGTTAATATTATGGTAGCTGCGGGAGGTATTTACCTCCACGTGTAAACCTGACAAGAATAGGAGACTCCGGAAAGAAAGATAAAACCCTAATGAGTTGGCTAATAACCCTAGAAGTCTTATCGGCTCAAGAAGATAATTTATATTAGGTTATTAGCCTCCAAGAGAAGAAGCCAGCCATAAATAATAATAATATACTGAACAGACATCTACCCAGAAGGAGAAGTCGGCCCTGACAAATCTGGCAGAACCACTATAAATAAGGGTGCCAGTTCGCATTTGTCACATCTCAGAATTGCAGAGAGCAACTGGTGCGCACTGCAATTCCCAGTTTGGTGCGCACATGTGGAGGAGGGCTGTAGGTGCAGCTGCAGCAACAATTAGTTTTCAGTATTGGCTTGGACTATCTCTTGGCTAGGGTTTGGACTATCTAATCAGCTATTGTTGGTGCGTTATCCTTGGAGGAAGATGCGCTACACCTTGTTTGGCTATCTAGCCTAGGGTTTGCTTTCGGAGTAATTATTAGTCAAGGTTAAGGTGCTCGGAGGGTGGCTTCGGCTTATGGTTGGGTGACGAGGGTATCGTCAACAGTAAAACGAGCACACAATATTCTATATTCTAACATGCCCCTATGCCAACAAATGGTTTCGTTGTCGGGACCTGAAACTGTGATTGTTGGGAACTGAAGGAAAGAGAAAACTATGTGCATAGATCTATTGTTGTAGTGCACGGTATTCTACTTGATTTGTGAAGCTCTGTGCTAAGAAGAGAAGTCTGATATGAAGAAAAGAGGTAATATCTTGAAGCTTTGTGCTCCAAGAAAGGTAAGATAAGTGAATTTTTTTGTTTCGAAAGAATGGATCTAGGTATGTTTGATAGATTTGTCCTAGTCTGAAAACTAGGGCACAACTAGAAGAAAGAAGATTTGATATGAATAGATCTGATAGAAATAGTGAAAGATATGTTATTCCTATGCATAGAAAGGATTGTTGGACTAACAAATGGATGCAAAACTCTAGAAAGAATTTTTTGCAGGTTGGTTACTGTGATCCCAGTGCACAGTCTAGGAAAGGTTGGGGGTCATTTAAAAGAAGGAGAGGATTAACTCTTTTTTATAGTTGCAGAAGACCAGGACATCTTGCTAAGGAATGCCCTTGTAGAAACCCCATTTGTCTTTGTTGTAAAGTCGTGGATCATAAAGTTTTGGATTTCCCTAGAATGATTGCTAAAGTTGAACAGATGAATATGAGACAAGAAAACCCTGAGGAAGGCCAAGAGACTAAGAATATTCTCAAGAACCGGAAAGAATCAGAGACTGTATTATTGTAGATAAAAGAAACCTTGAATGATCACAGAGACATCAACTTATCAGAGGTCTTAAAAGAGAAGGAGTGCATAGAAACAAGAATAGGAGACTTCGACATAGACTGTGTTCTGGATGAGGAAACACAGGTGAATATCATGACAAAAAGAACTTGGGAAATTTTGGGAAAGCCTATTATGGTTCCTTCACTAGGAGGAATAGGATTGTTTAAAGGGAAGATGATAACCCTATGTGGAAGACTTACCCACATACCTATGAGTGCTCATGGCACTTCAACAGAAGAAGAATTTGAGGTCGTTAATTTTGTTGAGAATAATGTCCCATTTGCTATTTTGCTAGGAAAAACTTGGGTTGAGAAAGATCAGATACGAAGGAAACAAGAAGAGAAAGCTCTTGAACATAAAAAGAAAGAACTAATAATTTCATGGCTAGGTGAATAACGCACTTAATAGGAGAACACGAGGACAAGTCGAAGCTACTAAGGGCCATAGACTGGGTTGTCGAAGTTGAAAGAACACATGAATACTTGAAACACTTGTCCATACAGGAGAATAGAGCACCTACCCCGGAAAGAGAAGAAGTATTACCCTCGAACCCTTTGAAAAACCCTCCACAGTGTGAAGTTACTATGCCAAGAAGAGATAAGAACAAGAATGGAAAGAGGAATCTAGAGACACACATCACAGAAAAGAAAGCCAGAAAGCTCAGTAAGAAGAAAGCAAAGTTAGAGAAATTGCACGAAGTTCCAGAGAGGATTTCGCAGAAGGAAAGTTTGCAGAACTGGAACTTCGTTGGGATATCGGAAAAACATATATTGGCACTTCACCACGATGAAGCAATATGACCATTGGAGGCATCCCAACCGTTAGAGCGACGCTCCAGAATGACTAGAAACACAGTTATTTCTGGAAAGATCGCCCTTGGACCGTTAGGACCGTGCCATAACGGATCGAATTGCATTGATTGAGGAATTCCTGCCCATTGGAGGAGTCCATTTCTTCGTTGTCTATTTAGTCCATCACATATCACACCAAGGATACTTTTGCAAATTTTGATTATCAGAGCCCCCAAAGAACTAGTTGCTTTCGCATAGTGCTTATTGAGACCTCACCGTAGATTCAACTTCCTTGAGTGTTTGTCCACCTACCCGAGCTATCTAATTACAAGTGTGTATGTCAGACCAATTCAGCGCAGTCGAGCATTATGTAAAAAAAATTCTCATTGACCTAATGGCTGAGAAGGTCATGTCCATAGGAGTACAAACTTCGTTGACGAGAGGATTGCAAGCCTCCCCATCGAATGCTCATGGATTTGGACCATCCCAAACTGCGACAAAGAAACGAAACAAGCATCATGATGAATTGGCGAATGCGAAGCTCATCCCATCTATCCTACCCGATTATATCCCGCCTCTGGCTGGCGTGGTGAGCCATGACAATGTCCCGAGGGACTTCGACTACACCTTGATCACTGCGTACCTCCCGAAGGGGATACGCGCAGTTGGACCACTGTTAGGACAGATTCTAACATTGAAGATCATGGACTTCAACTTAGGAGATCATAAGAACTATGGCATGCTCACACCATATAAGTATTTGACCAAGACAAAGGGGAAGAAGTCAAAGATAGTCCCCCAGCTGTGGACCATGGAAATCGCGTTGTCCATGATCCTGAACGTGATGAAGATACCACACTTTGGAAGGCATCACCGTTAAACTCCTGTTGTCTTGCTTCCATGGAAGTTACCTATGGTTGGATAGACGCATCACCGTAGATCCGACGTTGATCCATCGTATCATTGGATTAAGCATGCAAGGACCAGACCCACAAGAATTTTATCCAGGGAAGGTTGTAGATCACGCCCTGGTGCAGAGAATCAAAGACACCTATGATGATGTGGAGAAGGGGAAGCAAGGCTACAAGGTAGCCTCCTTTCAAAATGGCATAGTGCGCCTAGCCTACCATTTGATCATTGGTAAGCTAGTAAGGAAGAACAAACCCACGTAGGTCATGGGATTCATCATTGACCTCGCGGGAAAATGCATTGAAAGACTGCAAATGAATTGGGCGAGATACCTCATCAACCAGTTAGACCAAGACTGTCGCGAAGTTCAGGATCAGGGCTATGAGTTCCATTTTAGTTGGTTGTTGATCCTTATTGCCTTCATTGCTTGGGAGATGCTAGAAGGTGCGACCTTCCTTGAAATTGAGCCATCTTAACCCTTAGCTGTGAAGTTCACTACGCTTTGGTATTCGAGTGACATGGCTAAGAAATGGCAGTCAAACGTGGTGTTCCACACCTATTACTTGTAGCTGAAGAGAGCCATTGAATCTTCCCCTCGCATGACATTGAATACGTTGCATCGGTTCAGGCCATTTGCGAAGTTCCGCGCATATAGGCATTTTGTATATATCACTGCGCGCAGAGATGAACATAAGGAAGAACTCCAGTCCTATTACAGACTCACCGAGGAAGATATGGAGGAAATCACTAAGGAGTGGCCTGCAAAATTCCTGGTACCAACAAAAGATACAAAGCTCTCCAACCCTGACATCATCAGAATTCAGTTGGTCATCCGAGCAGAATATGATGCACCCAGCAGCAGCAGGAAGAAAAAGAAGGAAGATGTGCAGGAAATAAACAATGCATTGGTGAAGACTACGTCTGTTAGCGACATTACTTGTAAAGGGGGTAAAAAGCGAAAGAGTGGGTGAAAAACCCATTTACTATAAGCTCAGGGCGCAAATGCGCTTGTGATTAAGCGGTCAACAATTTTGGATGGCAGAGATTCGCGCGCCCGGATCAGCGGCGCACATGGGATTCCGGAGCCCCCTCGCCTTTCTATCTTTAAACGGAGGGGGGGGTTCCGGAATCGAGGGCGCACCTCTTCAACGACCACGATCGAAGCACCCGGATCAACTACGTGCAGGGTAATTCCAGACCTCCCCCTCTTTTCTACCTTTAAGCAGAGAGGGGGGGTCCGGAATCGAGGACGCATCTCTCCGATGGCTGTGATCAAGAGCACCCGAATCAACGGCGCACAAGCAATCCAGACACCATCTGTCTTTCTGTGTTTAAATCAACATGGGGTCCCCTTTCTTGTCATGTCATCTCGCCATCTATTCTCCACCTAACCATGTGATGAGGTTCGCTCCCTTTAGCCCTTCCTCATCCTCCGACATCTGTCCACCTTCCTTCTTCTGATCCATGTGGTCCCTCCCCCCACCTTATCATCCACTCACCACCTGCCATTTGTCCTGCTCACTTCCATGTTAGCCTTATCGTGCCCATCACATTTTACCTCCTACCTCCTTTTGCTTATTGCCTTTCACCACGTGCCTTCCCCTGCCACATATCTCGCACCTCGTCACTTCTCGTCTCACCCTCATAGTGTTGGCACCACCACTCCTATTATGCGCCCCACCCTTCGCGCTGGCCTCCACGCCTATTCGTCAAGCCGTTCAGTTATTCCAGGTGGCAGCGCGAGGAGTCTTCCACGTCCCAAAGGTGCCGAGTTGGCTGATCTATTCTCAATCCCAATAAAGAAGTTATTAAGGTAGTTGGTGGTGGTTAGACATCTTCTCCGCCATAATGGGAAAGTCCGGCGGTGAATTAAGAGCACGTCGACTCACCTGCAGAACCGTCAGAAGCCCAATTGCATCTGCCATAGGTGCACGATCACCTGGAGACTGCAGGTGCAGATTGTCAGAAACCGTGCAGATGCAAAGCTCTTAATGCAATGTCTTGATTTTGTTGCTGTTGTTGTTTTGAGTATATGGAGCGTTTTCGCCATTTTTGTATCTATCAATGGTAGAGCAGAGCTCCCTACTGTAAAGTTTTAACAGATATTCTAGCTTTCTGGGTATGCATTTGAATTTGAGATTTCTTGTTTTATGAAAAATAGTTTTCCTATCCCGTCTATGTTTTCCTCTCACACCAGAGAAATCGTGATTGACTGATTCTCGCAAATCATTGCAGTTATGTTGTGATGAAAGGTTCATTGTTGCACGATTGCATTCTCTAGTTTTTTTTTGTTTGAATGTAAGATGATATTGCCTTCGAACGTCTTCTTCTACAGTCTATTAGTAACTCGATGTTAGTACCAGACCTCCGCTTTTATCTTATATAAGTCTTCCGCCTGTTTCACCATATACTACAACTCACTGTCTGAAGTTTATATAAGACCTCATTCACCCATGCATGCCTAGCCTAGTTTCGGAGTTGGGACGATATTGTTTTGAGTTGGCTTCCATTCGGTCACCCCATCTATAAACCACCGTGAAATAAAATTGATGGGCGTCGAGCTCTGCTCCTGCTAGCAATCCAGGAGTGACTTCCGTCGCCAACATTTCTGGCGCCGTTGACGGGGACGAAGTTGAATATTTTCCCCGGATTTGAACGACAATGATCAACTGATTCTGAAGGTGCATCAGATATCAGAATTATCAAGATTGCTACTGTGCACCTGGCGACTCCATTGTGACAACTCCGCTGGGGAGAACCTGCTCTATTAATCGTGGCTTTCAGAGGCAGACACACGCGATCTCATCCACAGCTGCCTCTAGCTGCACCTGAAGCTGACCCAGAGGTGGTTCTCAGAAGAGGAAAGAGCTCTGCAGAAGAAGTTTCCATCGCCAAAACAGGTAATTCGACATCTCCTTCTATGAGAACTCCTTTTTCTCCTCAGTTTCTCAATAGACCTCCTTCAGAGGTTTCCCGTTTCTTGAATTTTGGGAGTGTTCCTGCTGAGTTTTCCCCTCCTGGTCTGGGATTGGAGGGAGAAATCCTTGTCACTCCCCTCTCCTCTGAAGCTGTTCCTCGGTGTAGACCTGGGACTACAAAAGATTTCACCACTCCTACATAAAGAGGAGCGCCTGCTAACTTGAGCTCGTTAGTCTTCTCCTTAAACCCTCTCTTGTTTCCCACTCCACTTCGAGACTCAATTCCCGCAACCCCTTCACGACCTCCTTCCCCTCCAAGTTCTCCTCTACCTAATATTCCTATGGCTGGTGCTAATCCCCCTATGACTAGAATGGAGGCTATTATAGCCGCTAGGTATGCTCCCCTTGTGTTACCTCAGCCCCTCAATGCCCTTCCGGCAGATGGTTACCTCAAGCAGCTACCCAAGTTCATGGGTGAGGGGGACGTAACTGCAGATGAACACCTAGAAGCCTTTTACAGTTTCACAGATGATAATGTCATCATGCATGCAGACGTATGGATGAGGATTTTTGTCCATAGCCTCCAAGGCGAGGCTAGAAAATGGTTTAAGGCCCTGCCTCCTGGATCTATTGATGGGATCGAAGCTCTAGACAATGCCTTTTTGAGACAATGGGGAGATAAAAAAGATTTCATGTATTATATGACAGAGTTTGGGTCTTTGAAGAGAAAAGAAGGAGAGTCTGTCTCTGACTTCTCCAAGAGATTCAATAAAATGTATAATAAAATTCCCGCTGAGATAAATCCCTCAGAAGACTCGGCTAAGATCACTTATGCTAGCGCTTTTGATCCTGATTTCTGCCTACTGCTGAGAGAGAGAAGAGCCACTACCTTGGCCCACATGCAAGATGCAGCCGTGGAAGTAGAATCTAACATATTGGTTGTTGACCGACTCAGGAATGCTGCTGATAGAAGCATATCTAAGAAAAAGCCTGAAGCCTCCCCATCCAGCTCCTCTCCCATGCCCCATCATACGGATGAGACAACCAGAGTACTAAAATCACTTTCTGCCAGGATGGAGAGATGGGAGTTAGAAGGGAAGCCCATGTACAAACATCCCCAGAATGCTGATAATAGAGGTTTCAGGAGACTTAATAACAACGGGCCACAGGCCTTCCCAATGGAACAAAGGGGAAAAGACAGAGAGGATCAAAGGATTCAACCCCCCCTCCAAAATAACCTGGTGACTCATGAGGAAGGAGAGGAGATAGATGGGTTCAACCCTGAAATTCATTGTGTTGAGGAAGCCCCTCCTTTTCCCCTTTTGACTCAGTCTGCATACGAAAAATCCCTGATGAACATTCAGATCCATGAGTTAGGACAGGGAGAGAGGGTCGGCCATACTTCTAACAGATACAATCTCAGGTCAAGAAAGAAAGGAGGAGACTTTGACATCCAAGATCAGCCCCTCATACCAGATAGGCCTACTAAGTCTGCAACGTCCACCACTAAAGAAAGGAGAGCTTAGAGTGCTTCGCCGACAGTCAAAGAAACTGTCACTGAGGTAAGGGAAGCTCCTAAGCTAATTTCCTCCTTTAATTTTGAGCATGAAATTCAAAAGATTAGAATCCCTGTACCTTTGTTTGAACTAGTTAAAAATGAAGACTTCAAAAGATCCCTCTCCAAGCTGCTACAATCCGAGTCCCCCCAACCCCTCTCTGACTCAGTAAACATTCAAGATGAGAAGCCAGCTATCATCCTAGGGCCCATGGTAGAAGATAGAGATGACTCATCCCCTCCCTTCTACACATCCCTGAATATACATGATAAAGTGTTGCATAATTGCCTCATGGATTCCGGGGCTTCTCATAACCTTATGCCCAAGATAGTTATGGAAGAATTGGGTCTGGAAGTGACAAAGACTTATCACGATTTGTACTCCTTCGATTCGAGGAGGGTGCAATGTTTGGGAGTCATCAAATACCTGGTGGTTTCTTTGTTTCAGCTGCCCATGAAAAGTGTGGTCATGGATATTGTGGTAGTTCACGTTCCCCCCAAATTTGGCATGATGTTGTCTAGATCGTGGATTAAGAAACTCGAGGGAACATTGCAGATGGATCTCACGTATGCCACCATTCCGGTTTTCGGAGGGGAGCAAAGGAGGCTGTACATAGAAGCTCAGCTGGGTTACATTGTCAGTGATGAAGCAGACCCCACCAATCACCCCATCTTTGCAATTGACACAGATTTGGGGTCTAGCCTATTGCAGCTCACTGATGCTCCTAAAGAGTCTTGCCAGGTCCGAAAGAAACCCAGTCTTGACCACCTGGCTTTCCCTCCAACCCCATCCGTGTGGAAGATGTTTTTCGACGGAGCTTCTTCTGCCGAAGGCGCTGGCGCTGGGGTGGTTTTTATATCACCTTGTCAAGAGACCATATCCTTTTCATACAAGCTGGAATTCGAAACCACCAACAATGTGGCAGAGTATGAAGCTCTTATTCTGGGCATGAGGTCTGTGAAGGAAATGGGAATCGAAGAGATAGTGATATTTGGAGACGTTGAGTTGATTATTCAACAAATAAGAAAGGCTTATTGCGCTAATAATCCCCGACTCAGAAATTACAGAAACGAAGTATGGGACTTGATGAATAATTTCTTCTTGGCTTTTAACATTTCTTTCATTCCGAGGGGGGAAAATACTCTAGCTGACTCTCTAGCTGTATCAGCCAGTTTTCTCAAGCATCCTCTGCCGCCTGGGATAAAAAGTGATGTCGAGATAAAATACAGGCCCTCTGTACTTGACAATGTCAAACATTGGAAGGTGTTTGAAGATGATCTGGAAATTGAAAGGTTTCTACAATCCATGGACGAATTTTCTGCGTTGCACATTAACCAGGATCCCGACCTGGAAGATGACCCTCATCCTGGGGTATTTTTAAATAAGATCGCGAATCACCAGATCATTCAACTTCCCATCAATCACATTTTGAGAGGACTCATCCCTTTAGAAAGATTGTTCGATGGGAATGACGTGCCAGTAAAAGGTAGGGTTTCAAATGAAGGTGCCGGTGCAACCGAATGCAACATTGGTTCGTAGAAGGAGCCTAGGTTCATCAAATTGTCTAGCAGTCTGACCGAAGAATAGTGGGATGAATATATTGAGTTGCTGAGAGAGTTTGCTGATGTGTTTGCATGGACATACGAAGACCTAAAAACTTACGACACATCTGTTATTGAGCACAAGATCCCATTGAAAGAAGAGGCTAGGCCATTTAGGCAGAAGCTGAGATAGATAAATCCCATGTTGTTGCCTGTCATGGAGAAAAAAGTAAAAAAGTTGTTGGATGCGTAAATCATTGTCCCCTTGAGATATTCCGAGTGGGTGGCCAACTTGGTCCCAGTAAGGAAGAAGAGCAGAGAAATCAGGCTCTGTGCTGATTTCAGGAACCTGAACAGAAGCTCAAGAAAAGACAATTATCCCCTGCCCAACATGGAACACATATTGCAGAAGGTAACTGGAGCAGCTAGGATATCCATGATCGATGGGTTTTCAGAGTATAATCAAATATCAGTCATGCCTGAGGATAGAGAAAAAACAGCTTTCACCACTCCTTGGGGCACATTCATGTATGCCAAAATGCCTTTCGGATTGATGAATGCAGGGGAAACATTCAGCGAGCTATGGATATAGCCTTCATTGGGGAGAAAGACCGGTTCGTAGTAATCTATTTGGATGACATCACAGTCTTCTCCAGGTCAGACAAGGAGCACCACTGCCACTTGAAAAAGGTTTTCCTGAAATGTCGAAGGTATGGCTTATCTTGAAACCCCAAGAAATCTTTGTTTGCTATGAAGGAGGGGAATCTATTAGGCCATATAGTGTCAGCAGAGGGGGTGAGAATTGATCCTGGTAGGATAGAAGCAATTCAGACCTTATCACTTCCTAGATCTAAGAAGGAGATTCAAGCTTTTTTAGGGAAGATTAATTTTCTGAGGAGATTTGTCTCAAATTTTGTTGAGCTGGTGAAACCCGTCATAGCCATGCTCAGAAAGGAAAATGAAGTTAGATGGACCGCTGAATCATGAGAATATTTCATCCTAATAAAGAAAGCATTGAATGAGGCACATGTGCTAATCAGTCCTGATTATTCTAGAGATTTCTTGATTTTCTCTTTTGCTTCTTATGATACAGTGGCAGTGGTCTTGTTGCAGAGAAATGATCAAGGGTAGGAACAACCCATTTCGTTCTTTAGCAAGGTATTGAGGGATGCAGAAGTCCGATACAAGATCATGGAGAAGCAGGCCTATGCTTTGGTAAAGGCTCTCAAAGCTTTCAGAGTATATGTCTTACACTCAAAAATCACTGCATATGTTCCTTCAGCCTCTGTGAAGGACATTCTTGTACAGCCCGACATAGACGGGAAAAGAGGTAAATGGATCGCCAATATCCTAGAGTTTGACCTGGAGATTAAGCCCACCAAGTTGATAAAGGGGCAAGGTTTGGCCAAATTGCTGGCTGAATCCAATTGCAAAGATTTGAGGATTAACTCCATCATTGAACAAGCCGAGTCATCCAGCAAGGATTCTCAGGGTGCCCTATCACTGACAGCATGCCCCTGGTACAAGGATATCTTGTACTTTCTGCAAGAATTGCGGCCTCCTGATGGAATGGAGAAAAGCAAGGCAAGAGCCCTAAAGCTCAAGGCAGTCAGATATTGCCTCATTAACCAAACCTTGTACTGGAAAGACCCTTTAGGGGTATTTTTAAGGTGCCTGGACCCATAAGAAGCCCATCAGGTTGCATTTGATTTCCACAGTGGCCTTTGTGGGGGTCATCATTTCTGGAAGACCATAGCCCATAAGATCCTCCAAGCCGGGTATTACTGGCTCACT
The DNA here is from genome assembly GCA_032191745.1 of Picea mariana. Taxonomy (NCBI): domain Eukaryota; kingdom Viridiplantae; phylum Streptophyta; class Pinopsida; order Pinales; family Pinaceae; genus Picea; species Picea mariana. The sequence goes on along the minus strand of JASDQU010102744.1, from coordinate 75,261 downwards.
TTATTCCCCAATGTCTGTAGAGAAATCAGAGCCTACATCAAATGCCAGAAGTTCTCAGGAAAGCAGCAGCTCAAATCTCTGCCATTAAAGCCTGTAGTAGTTTCAGCACCCTTTCAACAGTGGGGATTGGACTTCATTGGGGAAATTCATCCGCCCTCAAGTGGCCAGCATAGATGGATCCTGACTGTGACAGACTATTTCACCAAATGGATAGAAGTTGTCCCCACCAGGAGCACCTCTCACAAAGTAATTATCAGCTTCCTGGAAGATATCATAGCCAGATTTGGCTGTCCTAGCAAATTTGTCACTGACAACGCCACCCCTTTCCGGTCTGAGCCTCTGGTCAAGTTCTGTGAACAATTCGAGATTTCACTGATTCACTCTACTCCCTATTATCCTCAGGGAAATGGACTGGCAGAGTCTTCCAATAAAAGCCTGATCAAGCTCATTAAGAAATTACTGGAAGACAATAAAAAGGCCTGGGATTCGAAGCTCAAATTTGCGTTATGGGCTGATCGAGTGATAACAAAGAAGTCCCTGGGCATATCACTCTTTCAACTTGTTTATGGAACAGAGGTTGTTTTCCCCACTCAACTCGCTTTATCTGTGGCAAAATTCCTCCAGGACATTGAAGGAGAGCCTAACCATATGGTCAGAAGGATTCATCAGATGGTGGAAATACAACAGATCAGGGAATAGGTAATGAACAGGGCCCACGATCATCAGCAGAAGATCAAACAGACCTTCGACAGGAAGAACAGAAAGAAAGATTTCGAGCAGGGTGATCTGGTGCTCAAATGGGATGCACCCAGGCAGGATAGGGGCAAGCATAGTAAGTTTGATGCCCTCTGGTTTGGGCCTTTCAAGATCCTTGAAGTATTTTCAAATAACACGTACAGGTTGTAGGATCTGGAAGGAAAAGAAGTTTTTGGTGGCCTAGTAAATGGGCGTTTCTTGAAAAAATGTTTTTTGTGAGCCGCAGTCGGCTCTTTTGTTTTTGTAAATATTGTTTTTATTTTCGACGTAATAAAAGACTCCATAGCCCAACAACAACGCACTGAATCTGCAAAAAGAGTCCTTAGAGCATCACAGGGATGACTCTATCCCCCATGGAGCCTAATGTTAGCGACATTACTTGTAAAGGGGGTAAAAAGCGAAAGAGTGGGTGAAAAACCCATTTACTATAAGCTCGGGGCGCAAATGCGCTTGTGATTAAGCGATCAACAATTTTGGATGGCAGAGATTCGGGTGCCCGGATCAACGACGCACATGGGATTCTGGAGCCCCCTCGCCTTTCTATTTTTAAGCGGAGGGGGGGGGGGTCTGGAATCGAGGGCGCACCTCTTCAACAACCACGATCGAAGCACCTGGATCAACGACGTGTAGGGTAATTCCGGACCCCCCCCCNGGGGGGGGGGTCCGGAATCGAGGATGCATCTCTCCGACGTATGTGATCAAGAGTGCCCGGATCAATGGCGCACAAGCAATCCAGACACCATCTGTCTTTCTGCGTTTAAATCAACGTGGGGTCCCCTTTCTTGTCATGTCATCTCGCCATCTGTTCTCCACCTAACCATGTGATGAGGTTCGCTCCCTTTATCCCTTCCTCATCCTCCGACATCTGTCCACCTTCCTTCTTCTGATCCATGTGGTCCCTCCCCCCACCTTATCATCCACTCACCACCCGCCATTTGTCCTGCTCACTTCCACGTCAACCTTATTGTGCCCATCACATTTTACCTCCTACCTCCTTCCGCTTATTTCCTTTCGCCGCGTGCCTTCCCCTGCCACATCTCTCGCACCTCGTCACTTCTCGTCTCACCCTCATAGTGTTGGCGCCACCACTCCCGTTATGCGCCCCACCCTTCGCGCTGGCCTCCACGCCTATTCGTCAAGCCGTTCAGTTATTCCAGGTGGCAGCGCGAGGAGTCTTCCACGTCCCAAAGGTGCCGAGTTGGCTAAGCTATCCTCAATCCCAATAAAGCAGTTATTAAGGTAATTGGTGGTGGTTAGACATCTTCTTCGCCATAATGGGAAAGTCCGGCGATGAATTAAGAGCACGTCGACTCACCTGCGGAACCGTCAGAAGCCCAATTGCGTCTGCCATAGGTGCACGATCACCTGGAGACTGCAGGTGCAGATTGTCAGAAACCATGCAGACACAAAGCTCTTAATGCAACGTCTCGATTTGGTTGTTGTTGTTGTTTTGAGTATATGGAGGCGTTTTCGCCATTTTTGTATCTATCAATGGTAGAGCAGAGCTCCCTATTGTAAAGTTTTAACATATATTCTAGCTTTTTGGGTATGAATTTGTATTTGAGATTTCTTGTTTTATGACAAACAGTTTTCCTATCCCGTCTATGTTTTTCTCTCACACCAGAGAATTCGTGATTGACTGATTCTCGCGAATCATTGTGGTTATGTTGTGATGAAAGGTTCATTGTTGCACGATTGCATTCTCTGGTTTTTTTTTGTTTGAATGTAAGATGATATTGCCTTCGAACGTCTTCTTCTACAGTCTGTTAGTAACTCGATGTTAGTACCAGACCTCCGCTTTTCTCTTATATAAGTCTTCCTCCCGTTTCACCATATACTACAACTCACTGTCTGAAGTTTATATAAGACCTCATTCACCCATGCATGCCTAGCCTAGTTTTGGAGTTGGGACGATATTGTTTTGAGTTGGCTTCCATTCGGTCACCCCATCTATAAACCATCGTGACATAAAACTGATGGGCGTCGGGCTCTGCTCCTGCTAGCAATCCAGGAGTGACTTCCGTCGCCAACAACGTCTGATTCACCTGGAGCTGACGAAGTAATCCAAGCTAAGGAAGGGGAAGAAGATAAGCAGAAGAAAGGTGAAGTAAAACCACCTAGGGATCCCATTGATGAGGTTGAGACATCCAAGAAAAGGAAGGTTTCCCCCACAAAACCTTCATCGCGAAAGAAATCCAAAGCTAGTAAGCCTAAGCTGCAGACTGTGCTCACGGTGGATGACATCGACCTCATCATCGATGTCGTATCAGATACAATAGAAGATATTTTACAGCGCAATGAAGAAAAACAAGAAACCATGTATGATCACATCGATGCAGAGCTGAAAGGGGTACAACAAGCCCTCTACTCTAGCCACACAGTGTCTACTATGCCCCCATCATCAGAAGGAATAGAGTTGGGATATGAATCTGCCCAGCTACACAGACTAGAAGATGTGACAGAAGCTTGCCTTCATCGTGTCCAGGAGGAAAAAGAACAAGCCACAGAGGCCTTAAAGTAAGAAAAATAAGAATCCATAGAGAAACGTCAGGTTGCACAGCAAGAAAAAGATGACCTCCAAGCGAAGTTTGCAGAGGATAGAGCACAGATCCAGAAGGAGAAAGAACAACTTCTCGCAGATCAGATTAGAGTTAAAGAAACAGTCACTAGAGCACTTTGCTCTGTGACGGGATTAGAATAGATGGAAGAAGATGCAGTGGAGAGTCAAGTGGGGAAGCTGGTTGAAGCCATTCAATAGCCCCAACAAAGAGTCACAGAACTGGAACTACAAGCTGTGCCAAGAACTCTGCAAAAAGTACGAGACCAAAGAGAAGAAACTGCCCGAAGCACAGTCCATAGAATCAAGGCATTGGCCTTGTAATGCAAACAACTTAGCAGTCAAAGTGCGTATACCTATGAGCGCCTTGCAGTGGACTCTGAACTAAGGACACTAGAGTCACAACTCCAGGAGGAAAAGCAGCAAGCAACAATGGTGCAAGCGCAGTTGAAGCCATTGTCAGTGGTCGAAAGGATGAAAATATCCCAAGAACAGTGCACGGTTCAGCAACAGGTCCATGCCATCTAGAGCAAGGTCATGGAAGTAACCTAGAGGCTCCAGCCAATGCAGGATGAAGCTTGCACACTTTTTGAAGAAATTGAAGGACGAGGTGCAGGATTGGAACAAGTGGTCACCACAGTAGAACAATGCTTGGAAGGACCTGTGATCGATAAAGTTATTCAAGAGTTCACTGAGCTGGAGGCTCTGCCAAAGCAACAGGTCAAGGCAGCTTAAGCTAAGCTCGAGGCCTTAGAGGCAGAGTTACCCAAATCAGAGTGACTCAGGACGAGTCACAGATGAGTGTTGGGGGTCTGTTGGCCCTTGACCAAGTTTTGGAGAACTTGGCTCATGTTTGACCATTTTTGGGACTTCGACAGGATGGTCGAAGGCGGAGCGCAAGGCGAAGTAGAGATCGCGGGATCTCAGCGCATTTTTAGGGCAATTTTGGGTTTAGGTTTTTATGTAACGGGTATGGGATGTCGGCCCACGGGTTTACCCATGCCTTGACCCCTTTTGTAATGTATAAATATAAAGCTAGGCGATGTAACACACACACACACACACACACTAGATCGAGAGGATGTAAGGAAGTGATGCTAAGTGCAAGTGATTGTAAGAGGCTTTGTGCATATTGTATGTTGAGATTTGCAGGGCCAAGTGCAAGTCACTTGTAGTGCTTTGTGCGCAGACTATGTAAGGCTTTGTGCTGTGACGTAACTCAGGGAAGGAGGATCTAGCGAGGTGCATGCAGATCTCCTGTCCTATGCAGAGTGGGTTCTTGTGGCTCTGTGCTTGTAGAAGATTGAAACATGACAATAAAGAAGAGAAGAGTTGGTGGACATATCCCCATGCTGGGGGTGAACCACGTATATCCTGTGTTGTGGTTGCTTTGTGCATTATGGTTGTTATGTTATTGTTGTGATTTATGCTTGGTTTAGTGATATATGTTAGATGCATATGATATAGTAGCTTAGTGCTTAGTAATGTGAATGAATGCTAGATCTGATCTATTTCTATATGCTAAGTGCTTGGTTGTATTAGATCTTGTTGAATACTGCATTGTTTTGTAATTAGGGTTTAGATTTGCGATGTGAATAGGGGTTAAAGACTAATGAATGTTAACTTCTAAGTGCTCTGTTAAGTATTGTGATAACAAATCAATGTCCTAGCTAGGTTGTAGACATATGAGTCCTGCAACCCCCCCTGCCTCTACCTCGGGTGAGACTTCATCTGCTTCATAGGTGTTGCCGAAAGGGTCGGTAGTTAGGGTTTTGTTGGTGCATTGTTGAAGTGTTGAACCCTGGGTTTGCCCCTGTGCCAACAACACAATGCATTTTAGTTGTTATAATTAACATTAAATATTATATTTATATTAAAACAAATGAAGCTCGAGATTTCAGTTGGTGGTTTCACCGACCTAGGCCTATTTAATGGGCATGGAAACCAATGCCGGAGAGATGAAAATGCATGCCAGAGAGAGGGATTGCATAGAATTCCATTCCAAGTTCAAAATGTTTCCTCATTTTGCGTGTAAAAGGCGTCCCTCTATTGGGTTTGTTTCGTTTTACGTCCTATTGAGTTCTTTGAGGGAAGTATAGGGTGTTTATACTCATTTTTCTCAAAATTCCGAGAGGAATTTGATGGTGATGTCTACTTTGAGTAAAAATTCTATGTATAAAAATTATTAGTCCAATTTGTCATGTATGAGACCCATAGTCTCTTTATGCATGCAAAAAGGGGTCTTTAAGCACTGGTTCATAACATTGTCAATTTTATACTCATTTTTCTCAGAATTTCGTGAGGAATTTAGTAAAGACCTTTTTTTCTTGGATTGAGTAGCACAATTGAAGAGTGACATCAAATTTGGAATTGTAAGCCCATTTATTGTAATTTTGGCATTTTGAGAATTAATAAGAGCGATTTATTTCTCTCTATTTTGGCACTCATTATTTTCGTAAGTTATATTGATTAGTTAATGAAGTTTATGGATAAGTAAGACATTCACATGATATTTTGAAAATAGTCAAGCCAATATTCAATTTCCCGAATCTGGTTGGATTTTTGTGTGTATTTATGAACTAATTGACATCTAAGGATTTTCAAGTTGAATTGGTATAAGAGTTTGTTGATATTTCGGATCAAGTTGGTATCACAACTCGTTTGGTATTTTCATATCACCAGTCACAGGCTTCTTATAAGGAATCAACTATGCCATCTTATTGAATTTGTCTACCACCACCAATAGATAATAATCATGTCTGGTTTCCCGGTATTCGAAAATCCTTTGAGGAAGTCCATTGAAATGCACTCCAACAATGGACAAAATACATGTAAAGGAGTATATAATCCTAAATTTCTATTAATAGGATTCCACGTATTAGAAGACACATGACTAAATGAATTTTACAAAATCCATCAACATATTTGGCCAATACACATACCTTTATAAATTTAATGTATTTATGAATCCAAAATGTCTGCCAACTCTAGAAGTATGAGCTTCTTTTAGTAGCATGGTTCTATACTAGTTAGTTGATATACATAACTTATCATCTTTGTATGCCAATCCATGCTTTAAATGCTAGTCACACCTCTTCACTATTGCAACACCACTACTATTTGGATGAAACTCTCATTCCTTTTCATATTAAAACTACACATCTTCAAATGGAAAAATTTGTAGCCACAAGATGGTTGTGAGAATAGTCATTGACTTGGGTGGCCTAGATAATAAATTAACAATTTTATTTGTAACCCACTTCTTGTACTTGATGACAAGGATGAACTATTATGGATAAGACATCTACGTGGTATGCCTTGGTTCCTACAACATACTCTACATTTGTAGAAACCAAAATGACTTATGGTCAGTGTGGATCATTTCCTAGTTCTTGAAGATGCAATCTCTCCAATAGTTTAGTTCTTTATGCAAGAATAAAAGGTCCTTGTCGTAGGTAGGATACCCTAACATTGTTGGAGTATAATGCTCCAATATAACACAATACAATAAAATGTAATAAAATCACATCATATATAAGTGACTTTAATATTAAAGAATCATTATGATAGGAGTTAAGTTTAATAGATGTCTTTAACTGTCATGTACCCATCTCATTCTATCACCACACATGTGGAGGAGGGGAACTTTTTTTTTTTGTCTTTATCATTGAACTTGACCTTTTAGGATTCTTAATTCTTTTCTTTTTGAATTGATACCTTGGTGTGTGGGTTGAAGACCATAAGCAACCCTTCCTTTCAAACTATAGCAGGCCACTTTCAAAGATCTTAACTTGGCCCATTCAAAAACAATACAAACACACATATATCAGGCCATTATCCCTACTTTTTTTTTTCCACAAAAAATTTCTCTTTATATTTATATTAAATATAAATTGTTCATAAACAAAAAAATTCAACATCATATGCCTTTTACGTCCTTTGGAAGATGAATTTTCCCCACAACAAGACACTAGACAATGATCCCCCAACTTATACTTTGGTACACAATACATAGACCAGTGAATATCGAAATACATATTTCCACAAAAAAACTACAACAAAAGGACTCCCCAAAAAGACACATCACTAGGGATCCATACAACAACTCCAAAACTTCTAGAATTGATTTAGAAACACAATAGGACCCTCGTGGCCCTCTTCAGAAATATAGTATTAAATTTATCCCCGGTTTCTTTTTGAGAGCCTGTTTAGAAAGACTACCCGCCTCTTGATTTTCTTCTATAAAAACATGTGCAAAAGTGATTTTTCGGAAGTGCTTGATAAGCTATGCAATCTTGTCCTTCCAGCAGTCCAGAGTGAACACCTGTAGTCGACTCTTTCCCTGGAGCCAATATATAACAATTTTTGAATCACCATGGACAAGAAAGTTCGAGATAGATAGCCGAGAAGCCAATGTAAGTAGAGCCCATACCCCCATAAACTCTTCTCTAGTATTGGTGCCAGGTCCACAGTTGAATATCCATTTATAAAATCGATGATCGTTGACCCTTATCACCCCACCAGCCCCACTGTTTTGACCAGTTTGTTGTGCATCCCCATTAAACCATCCAACAATACCACCACTGACTGAAATACAAGGAAGTGCTCTCGGGGCAATAAATTTCAACTGTTTTTTGTATTCACCCACTGCATTTAAAGTTTTGTAGACCACCTTCTGTATAGAGGGATTTCTATCTTAAAAAATAGTATAATTTATTTCCAACCATATATAACAACAAATAAAGGCTGACAACGTAGGATAAGAATTATTATGAGCCTTCCAGTTTTTGAAACATTATGCAACAGAGGTACCATTCCACCCATTAATATGAATAATGGTCGATTTAATCCTATCCCAGAATGTGATCGTGAAGGGGCACTCAACGAACAAATGTAAAACATTTTCCTTACTGTTCTTACACAGATAGCAAAGGCCCAGTCCATTATGACTTCTATTTTGTAAATTCTCTAAGGTGAGAATTTTGTTATCGACAACCATCCATATAAAGAGCTTGATTTTCAAAGAGTCTTCCTCCATCCTCCAATAGCGTATTTCCAGTACTTTTCTTCAATGGCCTCATAAACATTTTTAAATATAATTTGGCTAGATGAGTCGCCTCCCATCCATTTTAGTTCATCTGACTTGGCTTGCAACTGAATACCAGAGTTTATTAAATCACATTTGAAGGCCATTATCCCTACTTGAAGATTGACCATTAGCTTATTTGAATAAAACACCTCAATTCCAAAGAAAATTTGTTAGGCCCCTTTAAAACATCTACCCATAGACCCTAATTGGAAGATGGCCATCAGCTCACTTTTCAAGATCTCATCCAATGCAAAGGAAAATCCCATTGAGCCCTTTCAAAAGATGTTCATTGGGCCACTTTAAAAGATCTCACCCAATGCAAAGGAAATCACATGGGCCCTTTTGAAGATGGCCATTAGAACACTTTCAAAGATCTTACCCAATGGAAAGGAAAAACCCATCTGGCCCTTTCAAAAGATGGTCATCGAACCACTTTCAAAGATCTTTCTTGATGCATAGAAAATTCCATTGGGACCTTTTGAAAGATGGCCAATGGGCCACTTTCGAAGATGTACCAAATTTGAAAGAAAAGGCCATCAAATCTCTTTCAAGAAAGAGTCCAACCAGTCCACTTAAAAGGTATACTTTGAACTTAAAATAAAAAAGGGATTTTCAACCTTCTTCAAAGGAATTATCCAAAACAAGGAAAAATGATCATTGACCCACTTTAAAGATAACAACAATTGAAACAAAAATACAAAGGTTGAACTAATAAGAAATGTTGAATAAAAAACCTCAATGCCAAAGAAAATTCATTAGGCCCCTTTCAAACATCTACCCATCGAGCCTAATTGGAATATGGCCATCGACTCACTTTCAAAGATCTCGACCAATGCAATGGAAAATCCCATTGAGCCCTTTTGAAAGATGGCCATTGGGCGACTTTCAAAGATATCTCCCAATGCAAAGGAAAGTCCATGTTGTTGTTTTTTTATTCATATGAAATATGAGAGATATTCAATATATTATTACAATAATGAGTGTTCCATATATAGGGAACATAAGGTGACCATCCATGAAAGGATGTGTCCCTTGAATAATCAATAACTATTTATTATTATCATTTACTTATTATATACTATATTTAATAATCAATAATTATATTATTAATTATTATCTTTAGAGAATGTCTTCCCGATGTTGTCTAAACGTCAACACTCCCTCTCAACGAGGGAGACATTCTGCAACATGCCACTCTTGTCTTTGAAGTATACAAAATTCACCCT
>JASDQU010102744.1:40571-65455 GCA_032191745.1 Picea mariana | reverse complement strand
AATATTAAGCTATAACTATGAAATTATATACAATAAGGGAAAGGAGAATGTGGTGGTTATTTCTCTATTTAGGAAGAATGATGATGAAGCTTCCCTATTTTTCTTATCTTTCCTAGTGTCAGATTGGCTACATGTAGTATGTAAAAAATATTTGGTGTATGTCAAGATTGTGCACATGATGCCCCAGTTACAGGTTGACCCACATGGACATCCAGGACAAACTTGATAGAATGACGAGCTTCGCTATAAAGTTTATATTTTTTGGTTTGGGGTTCAACATTTAAATCCAAAGCGTTATCTAAATTACACCTCTCCAACAATGGGTCATTTTGGGTTTCAGAAAATATATGAATGAATTAAGTGGTCATTCTCTTGGGATGGCATGAAGAAGGACATTCTATCCTTTGTATATGAATGTGAAAATTTACAACAATACAAGGGGAAATAAAAGGAAGCAGAGGTGTGGAATATGCTTCCTAAACTAATCTATGAGAGACGAACGTGAAAAAAAATAACATAATAGTTGCAAACAAATGAAATGAACAACAAACCATTAAAAACATGATATCTTGGGGAAAACATTTCTAATAGGAAAACCCCACACTCTAAAGCAAACTCAATGTATTATTCAACAACCAAATGGATACACTATAGAGTCTTTGTGCTCCCAACAATATTATTCATGAATAGCATAACTTTGGAGAAAATTTAGCAGCATAACAATATGTTAAAACTTACTCTCTAAAATTTCCTCCAACCCTAGCACTCAAGTAAACAGACATAGTAAAACCATAAATCATTTATAGTTTACCAGTTTTTCATACTGGAAACAACCTCCAAGTTTTCCCATGCCAATGTTGTCTTCCACTACTCTTTGCCTCTGCTATGCTAGTATTCCTACTACAGATTTTCATTATTTACATCAAACTACGAGATAATTACTAGGGTCCATAAGGCCCATAGATTCACAACACCACTTGAATTTACATATTCTCACTAATTTCATCAATGCATCTGCAACATTATGCAAGTGTGAACTTTCTCTAGTATCACCTTTCCATCCTCTACCATGTCCCTAACAAAATGGTATTATATATCTATATGCTTTTTCATTGCATGAAAGGTTTGGTTCTTAGCTAGAAAAAAGGCACTGCTACTATCACATTGAACGCTAATATCTCTATGAATTATCCCTCCTTCTGAACACATTTTCATGATCCAAATGGCCTCCTTATAGGCATGCGTGGCTTCCATATAATTTTCCTGTGTAGTGGACAAAGTGACCACAACTTATCACTTGCTCATCCAACTCACTTCTCCATCGAACAACTAAAACATATATCCACTCATAGATATCCTTATATATACATCCCTTGCCCAATAATAATCAACATAACCATGTATGTTGATTGATTATGTGTCCCTTGAAACATCATTATGATAAGAAATGGAATATTCAGAAGTACCTCGCAAATATCTAAACACCCTCTTTGGTGCAACCCAATGTTCATGTCCTACATTAGCCATGAATTGACTCAATATTCCCATTGTTTCATAAATGTCTAGTCTAGTGCAAACCATAATGTACATCAGACTACCAACTGCACTAGCATAAAGAATATAATCCATATCCTCCATCTTTTTGGGTGTTGTAGGAAACTACTTAGTTGAAATCTTAGTTCCCAGAGAAATTGGAACACTCAATGGTTTGCAATTTGGACAAACAAAAACATTGTAGAACATAGTTTACATAATTATAGTGGTGTCCCCCACTACTAAACCTAACAATTTAAATTTTTCTGATACAATTAAATCAAATGCATGCATGCTAAAAATGCTCATGCAACTAAAAACATTTTAAAAACATGAATGCAATTAAATTAACGTTCACACAACAATGTATAAATGCTTAAAACTCAAAGTTTATGTACAAAAAATAAAACCCATAAATAAGAACAATGTAATAGAGTTAAAAAATTATCTTTAAAAGCAAATGTGAACTAGTTGCAGAGGACAGATGTTCCACCCAACCCTATATTTGTTGCTCCAAATTTCAGCAACAAATCACCCTTGAGTTGGGGCTACGAATCCACAAGAAAAGGGTTTCCTTCAATCCTATCCCACATTGTTCTTAAGGGGAGATGTTAGGATATTTAGACACTTAGGAGTTAGTTAATATAAACTTGGTCTAATGTGTCATTAGGTAAAAGTGTGTTTCTTAGTGTGTTTCTTTAGTATGCAATAGTATGCATTTGTAGTTAGGTAATTGGATGGTTATTTTATGTTCCCGACATAGAGTGATCCGATGAATCATATTATCCTCGGTCTTAATGACTGCATTGATCCATGGCTTAGCATCTGATTGGTCCATGATCTCTATTTAAAGAGAAGGAAGGGTTATTTTCCAATAATTGATTGTGAGAAACTCTCTTGTAAATATCTTTGTAATCTTTTTCTTTTGCATTAATAAATTGCTCCAAGTAGCCATGTTGGTTGGGGCCGCGGATGTTTACCCATGGGGGTTTTACCATGTCAAACATTGATGTGTTGATATTTGATCTGGTTTTCTGAGTGGTTACGAAATGTGTTCGTCCTCTGTTGGAATACTTGTGTTGTCGAACAAATAATTGTATTTTATAAGTCGTTGTGTTGAAAATGTCTAAGTTTACTTGTATATTGATAAATGGTTTTTAGTGATAAATCTGTTAATATATTATCCATAATGTTTTCAATGGTTATGAAGTGTTATTTCTATGAAAGAATTACCTAATTGTTCCATCAACATTGAAATGCATTTTCACTGATAGATCAAAGGTAGTTGGTAAGCTATATAATCATTTACATTCCATGGGATTTATACACTCATCAAGTCAAGATAAATACCTAGACTATATGTGGCAGTTGTTCATTAAAAGATCGAGCCATGCATAATTGACCCACTACTATATCCCAACTAAGAAGACAACAAGCATGTGAATACACACTCTCATTAGTTCTCCATTTTAAGAAAAAGGGAAGATGAATCTGCTACTCACACTGGCTTATCAGGATAGTTGCTCAAGGAAGGATCTATCCCTATGAACCCTATACAGTAGGCCATCCATGATCCAAGAGGATCTAGAATGCTCAAAGAGATCCAAGAGGATCCAAAAATGCTCAAAATTGGTCATATCATATTCTCTTGAAAATGACTTTGTTGCATAGGGATCGACAATAACTTTCCAATGACGTGTGAATCATCTCAAACAGACATCGTATGAGAAAGTTATGGTCACTTGAATTTTTCAAGAAAACATGGAAAATGTCAAACCGGGGTGCCACATGGAAATCCCACAAGATGCCACGTGTCATCCATACAATTGTCAGGATGATGTCAGTAAGATGATGTGGCAGCATGAGAGGATGCCACATGTCACTCATTTTTGGCACATTTGGCACCTAGTTTGACAAGTTGGATGTTTCCATGTGTCATCCATACATATGACATGGCGTCCTAGTTAGTGGATACATCAACATCTGTATGCACAGTTAGAAGTGATGTGGAAGTACTATCCAACACCACATGTCACGATCGTACAATAGAGTTGGTATGTCGTACATTGACACGATAGCTCCAGAAAATGACATGTGTACATGTGACATGGAACACATGGTACAATGGTGCATGAGGTGGCGCTAATGATGTGACATTGAACAATGAGTTCCTGCCACATAGACCAATTGGGTGGTGCCACATGGCACCACTAACCAACCCATGTGGCCTCAAAGGGTGCACTAACCTCCACATTTCATGCATGGGTTGTTTCAATGGTTTAATATTATAACTATATGGTTTAATGTTATAACTGGGTTAATATTATAACTATATGGTTTAATGTTATAACTGGTTTAATATTTTAACTATATGGTTTAATGTTATATCCAGTTTAATATTTTAACTATATGGTTTAATGTTATAACTGGTTTAATATTTTAACTATATGGTTGTAACCATATACCAATGAATATTATAACTATATGGTTTAATGTTATCACTGGTTTAGTATTTTAACTATATGGTTTAATGTTATAAGTGGTTTAATATTTTAACTATATGGTTATAACCATATACCAATGAATTGCACATTTGGTGGATTGAACCCATTACCTCCGGGTTATATTCCAAACGTTTAACCATTATGCCAACCACTTCTCTTATGATAATTAATGAAATTTAATTTGTTTTGTTTTGAAATTAATTTTTGTTGTAACAATGCCAACATATTTAGATCTATATTTTGGCCTATATAAACACAGCGCCCGACCCTCATACGATAATGGAAATTCATGCCAAGTTGGAGGAATGATGAATAAAAGTTTGTACCAAGAGAAAATTTTCCTCGTTTTGCATGCAATATGTGTTCCTATTTTGGATTTGTCTCGTTTTGTGTGCTATTGAGTTATTTGAGAGAAGTATAGAGTGTTTATACTCATTTTTCTTAGAATTGCGAGAGGAAGTTGATGGTGATGTTAGTGCTATGTAACAGTGCTATGTATGAAATTATTATTACCATTTTTCATGTATGAGACCCATAGACTCATTATACGTGCAAAGGGGGGTCTTTGAGCACCTGTTCAGAACATAGTCGAGTTTATACTCATTCTTCTCATAATTTCATGAAAAATTCAGTGGCGACCTATGCTTCTGGGATGGAGTAATAGACTTTAAGGGTCTCTTCAAATTGGCCATTGTAAGCCATCATTGTATCAAGCATTTGAGAATTAATATAGTGGTCTCATTAGTTGGAACCCTGTTTTCAAACTGTGTAATGAGTTTGTTATCTAATGTTTCTATTTTTCTCTATTTTGGCATCTTATTTCCATAAATTATATTCATTAGTTAATGAAGTTAATGGATAAATAAGCATTTGACATAATATTTTGCAAATGGTCAAGTCGATCTTCATTTTCCGAATCTAGACAGATGTTTAGTGTCTGCTTATGAACTAATTAACATCTAAGGATTTTCGGGCTGAATTGGTATCAGAGTTTTGTTGGTATCATGGGAAGGAAGTTGGTATCAAAAATCGTTTGATATTTTCGGATCATGTGGTATCAGAGGTAGTTTTGATGTGTATTTGTGAGTGAATGCTTACAAGGTCCAAACTCAAGCTTGGTGAAGGATCATTTGAAGAGTACATTCTTGAGATTGGTTTGAGGTGTGCATTTTGAAAGAAGAAATGGCTTCAATGAAAGATAGACATTCTTCTAATCCAAATCCTTTTGGTACTGAAGAGGCATTATTTTCTACATTTATGTTAATGAAGGCCATGGTGGAAGAAATGTATGAAGATCGAAAGAAGGCCAAGAGAAATGGTATTAAAGGAAAAGTAAATCCACATAACTTCAAGAAGCAGTGGAAGAGAAAATAAGAAGAGAAGGCTACATGTTCTCATTGCAAGAAGAAAGGAAATGAGGAGGAAACGTGTTGGAAGTTGCATCCAGAATTGAAGCCAAAGTGGGATTAGCCTAGAATGGGTAAACAAAAGGCCACAACCATAGTTCATGATCTTGGATCATATTCTAAGGATGAAAATAAGGTTACAACTATGGATATGAAAGGTGAATCTTCTGTTGCAAGTTTCAGTTCACATAGTTCTTCTTCAAAGGATAATGTAATCCGATGCAAGGCAAATAAAAGAACTGTTTCATTTATGAGTTATCTCAAAGCACAGTAAGATTAATACACTTATTGAGAGTGGATCACAAGTAAATCTTATTTCAGATCAAGTTGTTAAAAATTTGGGATTGGAAACTAGGCCTCATTCGAGACCGTATCCATTGGGATGGATTTGTGATAATGCTCAGGTACAAGTAACTAAGTAATGTAAGTTATAGCTTGAGATCACATCTAGTTTCATTGATGAGGTAGAGTTAGACATTGTTCCACTCAACATTTGTGGGATGGTTTTAGGAAGTCCATACTTGTATGACAGGAAGGCCATTTTCTATAAGGAGTATAACAAGTAGCATATTTTCAAGGATAGGATTGAGTTCATTGTGAGAGCTCATCATATGAAGACTAATTTGACAGTGGTCACTACAGGGCACATGAAAATGCTAGTTAATGCTAGTATCCAGGATCCAGATTTACAACCTACAGTTAAAAATAAAACATGTCCTTTGGTTGATGTTGTTCCTCTTAAGAAGGGAAAATATGTTGATGGTCCATTCTTTCTCGCATCTGTATATTTATTTTTCTTGTTAAGTTTATTACTAGTCAATGGAGTATAGTTAGTAGCTACAACAATGAATGGTGGATTTTATGAATTTAAGGGTATGGTTAACTTGGTCAATAATGTAGTTACAGTCTTCATTATTATTGTAATGAGTCAAGTGATCGTTATCCAAGAATAAAGGTTGGATTATACTGGACAAGTGGCGAGACAATATCCTCACTTCATTTCCAAATAATCCATACTTTTAGAGGTAGAAAATTTCTTCAGTTAGAAGGTGTGATCCAGGAGGATCTCGGAAGCTCAAATAGATCCAGGAGGATCCAAAAATGCTAAAACCTTGATAATCTCAAATTCTCTTGAAAATGACTTCATTGTGTAGAGCTTCACAATATCTTTCCAATGGCATGTGAGTCACCTTAATTAGACGTTGTTTGAGAAAGTTATGGGCGTTTGAAGTTTTCAAGAAAATAGGGAAAAAGTCAAATGGGGGTGCCACGTGGAAATCCCATAGGATGCCATGTTTCATATGTACAATTTTCAGGATGATGTTAGAAAGATGACATGGCATCATGAGAGGCTGCCACGTGTCACTCATTTTTAGCACATTTGGCACCTAGTTGGACCAGTTGAATGTTTCCATATGTCATCCATACAGATGACATGGAAGCCTAGTCAGTAGACACATCAACATCCGTATGCACAATTGGTAGTGACATATTAGTTCCATCAAGTGCCACATGGCATGACCATAAGTATAGTTGGCAGACCATATAATGACACGACAGATCTAGAAGATGACATGTGTATAGGTGACGTGGCTCACACAGTACAATGGCGCATGAGGTGGTGCTAATGAAATGACAATGACCAATGAAAGGCTACCACATGGACCAATCGGTTGGTTTCAGGTGGCACCACTGACCAACCCATGTGGTGTAAAAGGGTGTGTTAACCTCCAAATTTCATGCATGGGTTGTTTCAACGGTTTAATACTATAACTATATGGTTATAACCACATTCCAACGAATTTCACATTTGGTAGATTGAACCCATGACCTCTAGGTTGTATTCCAAAAATTTAGTCATTCATTCCAACCACTTCTATTATGATAATTAATGACATTTAATTTGTTTTTCTTTGAAATTAATTTTTGTTGTAAAAATGTCAATGTATTTAGATCCGGTTTTTGGCCTATATAAACTCAATGCTCAGTCTTCGTACAATAATGAAAATGCATGCCAAGTTGGAGGAATGATGAATAGAAGTTCATGCAAAGTGCATATTTTCCTCGTTTTTCATGCAAGGGGTGTTACTATTTTGGATTTGTCTCGTTTTGTGTGCTATTGAGTTCTTTGAGAGAGGTACAGAGCATTTATACTCCCTTTTTTTCAGAATTTTGAGAAGAATCCGATGGTGATGTTAGTTCTATGTAAAAGTGCTAAGTATGAAAGTCTTATTAACATTTGTCATGTATTATACCCATAGTCTCATCATGCATGCAAATGGGGGTCTTTAGGAACTTGTTTAGAGCATAATTGAGTTTATACTCGTTCTTCTTAGAATTTTGCGAGGAATTCAGTGGTGACCTCTGTTTTTAGGTTGGAGCAACATACTTTAAGGGTGTATTCAAATGGACCATTGTAATTCATCATTTTATCAAGAATTTGAGGATTAATAGAGCGGTCTCATTGTTTGGAACTTCGTTATCAAAATATGTTATGAACTTGTTGTTTACTATCTCTATTTCTCTCTATTTTGGCATCTTATTTCCGCAAGTTATATTCATCAATTAATGAAGTTTATGGATAAATAAGAATTTTCACATGATAATTTGCTAATATTCAAGTCGATCTTGATTTTCCAGATATGGTAATATGTTTAGTGTCTTCATATGAAGTAATTAACATCTAAGGATTTTCAAGCTGAATTGGTGTCATAGTTTTTTTGGTATCACAAGAAGGAGGTTGATATGAGAACCCGTTTGATATTTTCAGATCAATCCATTTAGGTGATGAAGAAGGTTCATGTGCCCTTGAATCCATTCCTTGGCATCCTATCAAAATATCATATCCTTGGTGTGAGGAAGTTGAAGATTCTTGGGGGTAAAACTTGTTGTGCCAAGCCTTGAAACTCCCTAAAAATTTCAAGGGGTTTGAGGACTCTCCACAATAAATGTACTTGTTTGTAACTTAAGTTAGGGTAGATTATAAATTGCACACAATTAGGTTAGCATTACAATATGTAGACTAGAGAATGTAATTTAAAGTGTTCAATGATGAATAAAGTACCAATATTTTGAGTTGAGTTAAATCCTTTACAGAGGTTCATCAATCCTCTTTAATCCAAGGCCCATGTGAATAAATTGATAGTGAATTCACGTTATTGTGTATGCTTTAGTTCTTTTCTTCTATTTATCATGTGGTATGTAATTCCTCAAACCAATGTCTTTCTTATTAAGTGGCTCGAGCGTTGTTCATGTTTTAGCTCATTAATTAGAATGTTTAATTCATTTTGTTAACTCCTTTACTAGAATACCATGTCATTGTGGTTAGTAAAGGGGGTTGTTATGATGTTCAATGTGCTATAGGAATGTTCAATTCCATCACATTCAATTATGATTTGGTTTCTATATCATTCATTTGTTGTTAGCAATACCTTTCTTTCTAAAGTATTTAATTCAAAAGTAGTAGTCTTTTTCTTCCAAAGAATTGTAGATTTAGTCCTAAAAAATGAGATGGTTATAGGGAATCAACCATAAGAGACAAGGGCATTACATGCCTAGATGAATTTTATTGTGGAACATTCAATATTGCCAATGTAGAATTGTCCTATAGAATAGATGAATACAATATGCTTTAGTTTCCATTCACCATAAATAGAGATACAAAGTTAACTTAGTAGCATTTAAAGTCTTGGGGGATTCGTAAACAGTGCATACCACTTCACAAGATTAACCTCCCCTAATCAATAATTTAAGTATAAGTTAGGGAATTTAGTATCCCATTTTTTTTTTTAATTCTTTGGCTCACCTCTTTTTGGTGTCATCGTTGGGGAAGTGTTGAATTTTTTCAAGAAGAAAAAAAACATTACTAAGTTAGGAGTCCATTGTAGGGGAATAAGGAACTTGATTTCTTGAGTGTTCCCCTATGTAGTGAATTAACCCCAATGTAGGTCAAGAAAAGTGTAGTAGGCAAGGATAAGAAAGAGAGACAATTGATGAAAACTGAGAAATGAATGATAGATAATCTCTTGAATGTTTTTCAAACAAGTTGTTGAGGAAGGAGATATACCCAAAGAACTAGAATGAAATAAGGAGGATTTATAGTACTTTAAATCCTCTTCATTTTCATCTCCATTGCTTCTTTGTTTATTTAAAATGGTAGAAGAAAGAGAAGAAAGGGAACTAGGGGTGTTTGATTTTCCTATCTTAGAAATTGAGGAAGAAGTTAGAATAAAAAACATAAGCCCATCAATCCTTTCTCACTTTCATGGGATGACTATAGAGGATCCCACCACTTTCCTATTTGAATTTTAGGTCCTTTGTAGAACCCATGACTATAAGAACAATGATCAAAATCTTATATTGTTCCCTTCCACTTTGAAGGAAGAAACAATGTGATGGTTCATGGGCCTTGATGGAAATCATATCCATGCCTAGGAGCAAATGAAATACTTATTCACTAAAAATTACCAAGAGTATTTCAAATAAAGAGACACCACATATAAAATCCATTGTATGAATTAAGGGGGAGATGAGTTTCTAGAGTATTATGATGAGACGTTCCATTTAATTTATACGAGGTCCAAAAATAATTGAATAGACATAAATTCCCTCAAAATAGTACTCCTGAAGGAGTAAGAGATGAATGAATAGAACCCCTAAATTTTATGGCAATAAGAGATATCTCCCACAGCTCTTATGATGACACAAGGGATAATTTCAAAAACTATTCAAGAGTTTCTATAAGAAAAAACAATGGTTTAAGAGGAATAGTTACATAACCTACAAGGACAATAAATGGATTAACCAAATTGAAAATTGGTAATTTGTTAGAAGACAGAAATTATATATCATGCATTCATTAGAAATGCAATTTGATACCCTATAATCGAAGAGGAAACAAGCTAATGTAGTGAAATATTTGGTAGTTTTTTGTCTAATATGTACCAAAAAACATGCTCATCATGAATGCAGATTGAATACCATGGAGATCTACAACATTTGCAAGGAAAATCACAACAAAAGCCAACACCCTCAACTACTTAGTTTAAAATCTTTGTATGAAGATGTTGGGTATGTGTTATATTCTTTGCAAGATTATTCATAGTGTCTGCTACTTTGTGTTGGGCACGCAGGGGGGTTTTGGGGCAGCACCCTCGAGATTTTTTTTTTCCTCGAGAAACATGTCGCATTTTTGCCTCGTTTTTTGTGTCACCTCAATATTCATGTCCATTGTTGGGCATTTTTTTGGCACATGGTTTTTGTCGATGGTTTTGTATTTCCAGTTAAGGAATTAGGGTTTTTGACTAATCCAGGTCATTGGGTTAGGGTTTTGTATGCCGCTGAATCCTATATGTATATTGTATTGAAAAAAATGTATTACTATGAATGAATATAGAATATGTTAGTTTTCCCAGTTTGGGTTTCCAGGGGAAAAATATTTGTGTAATGTTTGTATTTTCCATTTTATCTTTTCTGTTCTTTTACTGAAAATATGTTTGTAGTAAATAAGTGTACAAGGTTAAAATCTACAGGTGATCCGTAGACAATAGGCCTATGACCTGTCTGTTTTGTCAACACAAATGCTTATTGCAAAATGAGAAGAATTCAGTGTTTGGATGGATGCACATTAAAATTCCATGTAAGTGCGACAACACACTCTCCAAATAATAGATTCTTTCACCATGCTATCGACCATTCTTCCCATTCATGCTACAATCAAGGAGTAAAAAGAAAACACTTCATTCTCTCCACATATAAAGATAAGGACATGAAATGGTGAACATGTATTTCTTATTTTTTTTCCCACACAAGGAGAATTATAGGTAATCAATCACTCACATGGACCTGAGTATGAATCAATTGACCATGGGTTGATTAAATATGGCTAGAGTAGAACAAAGGGATGATTGTAGGTAGTAGTATCTTCTCCCTACAAAAGAAATTATGACACAAATAGTTGTTGTAGCTAAAACCCAATGCTTCCCACATGCATATTTCAATGTTGTGGTGGTCGATTTAGCAAATGATAGGTGAAGACGCTTCCCCATATTGTTATATGGGAATATCACATATGAAAAGGAGTATATTTGGGTGTGATATTGAAACATAGCATAAATGGAATGCAAATCAACATGTTGGTCGCTACACATCAAAACAATTGATTGAAACCAACAATTAAATTATGATGCCAAGATCACAATCAAATAAAGTGTTCAAGAAAACTAAAAGAGGATGGAGGGAACATAGTGAATTATTCCATCCCTTCAATCAGTGGAATGTCCAACTCATATATAAATTTATAGCCAATGACCCATCCATTGATCAACTATGGTGAGGTATTACCACAATATAGATGCATTTAAAAAAAAAAACCCCATGATTCATCAACAAAACAAAATTTGGCTAAGCACTAATTGACCATCCAGACATGGTGTTGTATATTGTGATATATATATAAAAAAATACTTCCCAAACTTAAACATTAACACAATAGCACTCATTCACACAATATTGAATTGTAAAGAAACAAAGAATTGACCTTGGAAACCATCATTTATTGGATATTTCACTAAGCTCATAAGGTAATTACAAAAGGGTGAGTGATACAAAGACTGTGTATTGTTACTCATTATCAACAAAAATGTTGCAGTGGCCATGGATCAGTGACACCTTTGGTCAATGTGGAAAATCTCTTTGAGTCCTTCATCCAATGAACTTCAAGCCTTAATTTTTTCTAGTATTCCTCCCCAATTTCCTTGCATCTCCCTCGGTTTCTCCCCTTCACTACAACCCTCATTGTTTCAATGGGTTTCCTTTGGAGGGCCAACCATAACAATTGTTTGTTTCCACATCCAATTTTTCCAAAAAGAAAAATAAATAGAGATGTTTTTATTTACAAAATTTTTGAACATATGTAAAAGATCCAATTCAGTTCACACCTACCCATTTGAAGGTGTTTGGTCCCCAAAATCTAGACCATTAAGGAGATAGAAGAAAAAAACATCCATTTTACTCTCCATATCCACCATTCTATTTCATATGAAGGTGGCTTGTTTCCTGCTTGTCAACCCTTGTTTTGCTACTAGAAGAGTTAAGCTCTCTCTCTCTCTTGATGTGCTTTGATGAGGTATTCCTTGTCACAATTGACCAAGCGCTACTTATTTTCTCTCGTGTAGCAAGTAACATCCTTATCCCACAAGTAGGGGATACAATCACCCCGCATGCGTCCAATGGTGCAGCTTCACATTCTACCTCATCAACATAGCTAGCACTAATGGAAAAATTGATTTTACATCTCCGAGTGATTCTCATAATAGTTTTCCCTTACAACCATACTAGTGAATTTGGATGCACTAGATTAATATAGTATGTTTATAGACCAATATCATTAAGTAATGTTTCATAAAATAGATTACGTTGAGAACCACTGCAAAATAAGGAATTTACATTTTGGTTCTTCACTTGAACTTTGATTTCGAATAGTACATGTTTTTCTCCACTCGCCTTTGGCTACTGCAATGTGGTGCAAAGTACAACTTCATCTAGAACACATGTGCTTTCTACAACTTCTTATTTTGTCTTGGTATCTACCTTTTCTTCCCCCTTGGAATTTATCCATTTTGGACGTAATTCTAGATAAAGTTTCCATTACTTCTCTTTTGTGTGCCCATCCACATCACAATATTTGAAATGCCTATTAGGATCCCTCCTTTTCTTGGTTGTGGTTTCCATCTTCTTGTCTCTTTTGTTGTTGGTTTCTTCTTGTACCATGTGTTGATGTCATTTCTTGGAGTTGAACTCAATGTAGAGAGCCTTCTTGCATCACCACTCCTGTCTCTTCCAGAGAGATACCCAACCACATGTCCTACCTCCTGAACTCATAAGTGTATTCTTGCACTCCTTATCCTTATTCTTGTCAAAGGTAATTCCACTTCATGAGTTTCTCCTCTTCTTAACCTATGGGATATAATTGTGACTTCGCCTTGAAGTCTTCCCATATCATCACCATTGGTTTCTTTCCTATCCTCATGGAATCCACATAACTCTCCCATCATAGAAGAGCATGGTTTGTCATCTTTAAGCGACAAAGGAGATCTACTATGTTTCTCGGATTTGATTAAGATTAAAGAAAACTTCCAATTGTTTCAACCGTCTATCCAAGACTTCAACATTAGTTTGTCGTTCAAACATGGGTATTTGAATATTCACTTCAACTGGAAGATGAAGAAATTTTTTTGTCATTACTTGAGTTTCCAAGAATCTCACCTTTGGAACCTTTCAAACCATCCTTGTTTTCTCCCTGCTTAGTCCTTACTAAGTGTGCTTACTTACCCATCATTACCGACAACTATGTCACCAACTCTGTCAATGTAGCATTTCTTTTCTGTAGCTGAGCCAATCTTACATCTGGGTCTTCCCTGTCATCTTCTTCATGATGATTCCTTGTCATTGATGGTCCTCTACTTCTCTGAAGTCCTAGAAACAATGCTTTTCCAGTTTCAGGATTGGTTGTGGGTGTTTACCATGCATGTGTTCTCCAATCCTTCTAAACTTACTTTGATACCATCTAATCCATAAATGGTGGGCGTATGGCATGTTCATTTCATCAACAAAGATGCTTATTGCAGAATGAGAAGAATTCAACATCTAGATGGCTGTACACTAAAATTTCATGCAAGCGAGGTAGCACACTCTCCAAATTATAGATTCTTTCACCCTACTTTCAACCAGTCTTCCCATTCATGACACAATCAAGTAGTAAAAATAAAACACTTCATTCTCTCCACTACTAACACCATAGACATGAAAATGTGAACATGCATTTATGATTTTTTTCCCATACAAGGGGATTTGTAGGTAATTAATCACTCACATTGACCTAACGACAAATCACTTGACCATGGATTAGTTAAATATGGATGGAATGAAACAAATGAATGGTTGTAGGTGGTGGTCTCTTCTCCCTACAAAATAAATTATGACACAAATAACTATTGTAGCTAAAACCCAATTCTTCCCATAGACATATTCCATTGTTGTGATGGTTGATTTAGAAAATGATAGGGGAATACGCTCCCCCAGATTGTTATATGGTTGTATTACATGTGAAAGGAAGTAGATTTGGTTGTGATACTGAAATAGAGCATAAAGGGAATGCAAACTAGTGTACTGGCCACTACACAAAAAAAACAATAGATTAAAAGTAGCAATTGAATTATGATGTCAATATCACAATCTAGCATATTGTTCAAGTGAACTAAAGGAGGATGGAGGGCACACAATGAATAATTCTACCCCTGTAATCAATGGAATGTAAAACTCATATATAAATTTATTTCCAATGAACCATCCAATGATCAATCATGATGAGGTATTACCACAATACACATGCATTTAACAAAAAAAAAAAAAACATGATTCATCAACAAAGAAAAATTTGTCTAAGAACTAAGCAACCAATTAGATAGGGCATTATAGATTACGATCTAAAAAAAGAACACTTCCCAAACTGAAACATTAACATAGTAGCACTCATTCACACAACATTGAATTGTGGAGGCATGGAGAATTGACCCTAGAAACCAACATTTATTGGAAATTTTATGAAGCTCAGAATGTAATTACAAAGGGGTGAGTGATACACAGACTGTGTATTTTTAATCATTCTCAACAAAAAAATTTCATATGGCCATGGCTCAGTGACACCTTCTCTTAACATGGAAAAAATCTTTGAGTCCTTTATCCAATGAACTTCGAGCATGTTGCCTTCTTCGAGCCTTAATTTTTTCCACTATTCTTCCCCAATTCTCCTTGCATCTCCCTTGGTTTCCCCCATTTACTACGACCCTAATTGATTTTATGGGATTCCTTTGGAAGGACAACCATCGCAACTATTTGTTTCCACTTCCATTTTTCCCAAAAATAAAAATAAACTGAGATACACTTGTTTACAAAATTTAGAAGCATATATAGAAGATCCAATTTGGATTAGAAGGAGTCAAGGAGTAAACAAATAAAGTATGTTTCATCAACTAAATAAGGAAAGTAGCACCTCAAAAATTCTCTCAAGGTATGCCTTATGAACATCCCCAATATTTCAATTCTGCATGGAAATATTCAATTAAATCCTGCTACAAATTGGTATGCCCCGCTCTCCTCCATCTTGTCCAAATCAATTTCCATTTCCTCATCCATGGCACTATGCAAACCCTCACTAATGAAAACAAGAATTATTCCCATATTAGTATCCTCAATAAATATGATGGACTACTTCTTAGTATCCGAGGAGACCCCAACTAGGGTGGAAACCACATCAACAACAAACAATATTTCCTCCTCATGTGAAAAATAACTAATAGACTCAATAATAGTCATCACTCCCTACCCAAACTACACCAAATCCAAACATTAACAAGTAATATAAATCAATATGCAATAGTGATATAGTTACACAACCTACCTACTCTATGTAACATGTTGACTATAATGAGCTTCAACTTCATTCAAGGAAGATGGTAATAAAGTTTTTTCCACCCATCATCTTTGAACCAACTAAAGATGACAAGATACAAATTTCACCCACCAATATCCTTAAGGATAGCCATAAACACATTTTTCTTAGCAAGTATAATTACAAAAAATATATCAACCACATTTTCTAGAGAGATTATATAAAATTAGGACAACTCCTAAGCCAAAATTCAACTTTTTAGGGGAGATTACAAATCTGTTTCAAAATCCCTCTAATCCAAGTGTTCAAAGATGTTCCTATCCACAAAAAGGTTATCAAATAATGTTTCCTAAATAAACCAAGGAGCAAAATAAAAGATTCTCAAATGATTTATGTCATTAGTCAACTCGCTGATGTAATGCTAGGAAGGGTCCTGAATCCCAAATATTCTCATCTAGGTAGCCATGTAGTAAACATATATATAATGAACCTTATAATAGAAAACACTTTAATTGACTTGGGAGAAACCATTAATGTTATCACTAGTGAGACCATGTATAAACTAAAACTCCAAGATATAATGAGACAAACCCCCATTGTCCTCCAGATGGCTAATAGGTCTTCTATAAATCCAAATGGGATGATAGAAGATGTTATAGTTTCTATTAGCTCATGGGAGTTCCCTACAAATTTTATGGTATTTCAAGCAAAGTCTAGACTTGGAGGTTATCCTTTGATCCTTGGAAGACCTTGGATAACAATAGTTAATTCCTACATTAGCTATGGATGAGGAGATATGACTATTTCTCATGCCTAGTCTCTTAAGAAACTGACCCTCTATGCTCTATCTAAACCATTTCTAGATACCAAAGAACCACATTTTATTGATACAAGGGAATGGATTACACTTTCTAAAAATATTATCCAGCCTATTCTTACAATTGAAAATTCCTTAACCCTAAAGGATTTGGATGAAGATACCATGGTTTCAATTTTTATGAAAAACATTTATTCCCTAAAATCAAAATTTGGAAAGGAATTCATGAATCTAATGAAAATAAATTCACTAATCAATCTACAAATAGGAGTATCTTTGAAAATATTACATATCTAGAAAAAAATTATATGTTGAAGCATGTAACTCTCTTATCACTTTAGTAGAGACCTTTCCTTGAAAGACATTATACATAAACATTAAACTAAGTTCAATTTAACAACATGATCTAGTGAGTCTACACCAAAATCGGAGCACTGTTGTTTTTGAGAATACCAAGATATGAATGGAATTAATCCCAACATCTATATATATCACATTTGTATCACCAATGCCTTTCACCCCATTCACTAGTATCAATGAAAAATAATCTATCCTTGAATACACTGTAAAAATATAGTCACAAAAGAAATTAGGTGTTGGTTTCATTTATCCAATTTTTTTTTTTTTTAATAGTGAGTGGGTTTCCCCATGGATCATTGCTCCAAACAACAGGAGAAAATGGTGAGTGTGTGTGGACTAGTACGATCTCAATGGACTACTAGGATCTCAATAAATCCACTTGAAAGGATCATTTTCCCTTATCTTTTATTGACCAAATTCTAGATACCTTGTCCAGAAAAAAGTACTTTTCCTTCCGAAATGACTTTAGTTTCTATATCTATATACAAATTTTCTTGAAGATTAGGATAAGACAACATTTATCTATCCACAAGGTACCTCATTTTACCTTTTGGTTTATGTAATTCCCTTGTTACATTTTATTGTGTTGTCCTCATCATATTTTTAAAGCTAGTCCATAATTGTGTGGAAGTATACATGGATAATTTTATAGTATATGGAAAATTATTATAAAAAAGCATTAGCTAATATAAAAAGTGTTCTACAACATTGTCAAGATATGAATTTATCCCTCAACCATGAAAAATGTTTTATGCTTATGAACGAGGGAATAATATTATGGAAAAATATATCATCTTCAAGGATTAAAGTTCAAAACACTAAAATTCCTGTCATATAGAATTTACCTACCCCACAAAAGTAATGTGATGTTTGCAACTTTCTTAGTCACGTTGGTTTATTATAGGAGATTCATCCCTAATTTTAGCAAAATAGCAACACGACTCTTTTTCCTTCTTATAAAGGATGTTGATTTTCTATGGATTGTAGAGTGAAAAAAGTTTCTTGAATATTCCCTTTCATATTCACCTATATGCTTCATAAAAATACTCAATCTATAGGTGTTGTCTTCATATAACATGAATCTATTGAAACATGTGCCATTTATTACATCAACAAGAATATCTTTGGAGTTGAATTAAATTGCCCTGAAATCATTTATGCCATATATTAATTTTGGCACTACATAATTGTATATTTTATATTTATTCATAGGGGTCATGCTACTATTAGGTATCCAATGAATAAACCTGTTGTTATTGGTTGAGTTGTTATATGGTTAATTTTGTTGCAAGAATTTTATCTTACTATACTTGATAAACTTGGCCAAGAAAATGTGGTTGCAAATTTCTTGTCTTGGTTGGATAATAGCCCTCAAAAAGGCTTTGTAGAAGATACTTGTCTTGATGAATACTTATTTTTTTTATCTTTGCAAATCCCATGGTTTATTGACATTGTGAAATATTTTGTTACTAAAAAGTTTCCGCAACACTTCTCTCACTTCTCTCATAGAGAATGTTGAGTAATCTTCATAAAAAGTATCTAATACAGTTGGACTCAAGGGTATTTGGTTAAAATGGAACCAAACCACGTTATCTAATGTTTCCTAGGAGAGGATGAAATTTATGATATCCTTTGTGCATGTCATGATGAACCCAATGGGGGCCTTTTCACTACAAAAGAAAAAACTCTAAAAGTTCTACACACTGGAAACTACTATCCCATAATTTACAAAGATTATAAATATTATGTCAGTAGATATGATGAATGCCAATTAATGGGGAGGCCTACTCGAAATGATGAAATGCCTCTGTATCCACAAGTCTCTCTAAAATCATTTGAAAAATATGACCTAGAATTTATGGGACAAATTGAACCTCCTTCCAATTAGCAACACATGCAAGGAAGACAAGGTAGCTAAGTTTTTCTATGGAAACATATTCAATGGAGTTGGTGTTCCATGGGAGTTAGTAATAGATTAGGGTACCCAATTCACTTCACAACTAATTCAAATCATTTATCATTAGAAAAATATTAATCATATAATCATACCATCCACAGGCTAATGGACAAATGGAATTCGCTAATAGGTAACTTGAAAAAATTCTTACCAAGACAATTCAAATTCATAGAAGAGACTTGTAATGTCCTTGATACGAACCCTTTGTAATTGTACATATAGGTTGGTGAGCCATAGATACCAACTATAAATGTAAATGCACATATAGGTTGGTGAGCCATTGGAAATAAGTTTTTGTGTTGCGCAGACCTAGGAAGTGCACGAAGAATTGTTATCAAAGATAGGGTGCACACATTTCATAGTGTTGCACACACCTAGGTAAGTGTGCACATTTCACAGGGTTTCACGCACTTGGGTAAGTGCACGATAATGACCTAAGAGTGCGCGTCAATATGAGTTATATATATGTATATATATGGTTGTGTATGTATTGAGGTTGGAGAGCTTGTGTGAATATGAGGCTGGTGAGACAGAACATAGATAGGCCAATGCGCCTATCCATGTAAAAGTAATCATACTCAACTATTAATATAATATTACATTGATGTGAAAAGATAGACATAGACAAAAAGAGATGGGGGGCTAACTCCACCATAAAAAGGGAAAATTGGGAGAGACTTAAGTATTAGGGAATATTTAATAATATTTTTGGAAAAGTGTAAGTTTATGGATAATTATTTTATCCTAAGTTCTTGAGGGTAGGGAATGAGTCATGAAGTGGCTTAAGATATTTCTGAAGGTGACATATGTCAAGTTGAAGGCATGAAATATATATTGTTGGTCTTACTATATTTGGGGGAATAATCTGTTATTCATTATTGACTCTTGTGTGCAGAAGGGGTCGATTACAGAAGAGGATCACTGTTACCTTATATGCACATAGAATCTTGTAAGGAGTTTTAGGGCTATAATCAGAGTTGATTTTCAAAGAGATAGGTTTTCAGTCCTGTGAGCAGTCTCTCTAGGTGAGATATTTGTTGTTGAAGAATCGACTTGTCAGAATCGTGAGTATACTCTCCAGGTGAGAGTTATGCTGGGAATTGTTCCCTAGTGCAATGGGCATTAGTTGCAGGGCTCAAAGAATTCCTATCCATCCTATTTTTGGTAACCTCGAAAGGGAAGTGGGGCAGTTGAAGGACTATTGAGGAGAGAAGGGGCACACTTCCTTGGGTGTGATAGGTGCATGGGGAATGAGGGGTTGTAGGCTAGTTTCAGCAGCGGGAACATTGGAGTGAGAAATTCTGTTGAGAATCAGACTATAGGTTCTCACTAGGAACCCTTTTCCCCTGGTGGAGTTAATCCCTATCTCAGGGGTAACCTATTGTTGAAAGATTATGAGAAATATATTTTATGGCTGGGAGGAATGTCTGAGTTCTACGCACTGTTGGTGACTTTCATAAAAGATAAATGTTCTTATGTGATTGTCTTGTTTACAGTGTGAGTATTTATTTATGCTTGATATGGGATTAATTATTATATATTGTCGCATATAAGTAATTGTTATTATTCCATATTATGCTACTTATGCATGTAAGTATGGTTCTTATAGCCTATATTTGTAGCCTTGTGTGGATATGAAAAATGTTGATAGTCTTTCTGTTAAGCTAACCTTGTGATTTTGGTTATGAGTCTTCAAGAAGAGGATTGAATGGTTGGGTGCGCAGAAAAGTAACCTATGTGCACAGGAGGCTAGAACACATGTGTGCATTCAAGGAAATAGACCCCATGCATAGGGAAATCAGAATTGGTGTGTGACATCAAGGTGGTTGTGTGCACATTGTTTTTTGTGATTTGTATGTTGGTGCATGCAATTTTTTGAGTTATTTTTTCTTCTTAAAGTTGTGATAAAAGAAGAAAGTTAGTGTGGTGCAACTCAGTTCAAAGTTGAGTGCACTACTTCAAGTAATATTGCACATACTTGAATTTAGAGTAGAATCTGCGTAGTGGAATTTTGGAGTAGCATTGCTTAGTAGTATACTGGAGATGTTACATTGTGGTAATGGGGACTGCTACAAGGAAGTAATGGTACTTAGTTGGGGGACTTGGTACTTTACAGATTGGTATTAGAGAAATCTTAGAGCATGTTGTAAGTGGTAGTAACAGGACTCAGTCGGAGACTGGATATGTTACATATTGGTATCAGAGAAATCTCAAAGCATGTTGTAAGTGGTGGTAACGAGACTTAGTGGGAGAATGGGTATGTTACAAGACTAAGCCAATAGAATCACAAAAACATTTTGGATTTATAACACAACTTAGAAAACAACTACATTCTTTACACCATATGGTCTAGCATATTATGGTAAATTAGTGTTTTTGTTGATATAATTTAAAATAAAAACTCTCTATACAACATTAGGGATGGGGCTTGACCTTTATACATCATAAAAATATCAAATCAACTAGCTTAATGTCATGGATGGGATTCAATAATGAGAACCCTTCCACATAGAAGTGATTCAATACCAACAAATTCATAGGCATGATCGCTTCATAAAAAAATAACAATTCCAACTTGGTTACTAGGCCTTACTCTATGACTCCATATTTAAATATTTCAAAGTAAAACTAAAAAGAAATATGGCTTGGCTCCTATGAAAATAAAATAGTCTTAAAAAAATGGTTTTGTTCAAATTCATACCATTAATGAAAACATAGTTCCTCTCCTCGTTAATGGATGTAGATTTAAAATATAAAAGAGGGATTTGACCAAGGAGTAATTCATTTATGTTGTACACAATCAAGAAAGACACCTGGATGTGATTGAGGTCGCCCTTTCTCTCGATTCAGAGTAACTTGTTTTCATTGATATTTCACTAATAAAATAAATAAATAATAATAATAATTCTTATGATGAAAACCCTCATTTGGACATCATAACACATAGAAACACTTAAAAAAATATCTTTCTAGTAAGAGTTACTTGAAATAAATAATTTCCTATGGAGAAAAATCCATAGGGAACCATAGGACGATTGATAACTTGAAAACTACATTACTATCAAGTTATTCAATGTAGAAAAAAAAAACACATAAACACAAAAACTTTTATTCAAGTTTCAACAACATCTTATATTCCCTTGAGTTTTAGGATTGTTTCCAAAAATTTCTCCAAAGTTGATAATACCACTAAAAAAAATGGGTTGGTGACTCAAATAAATACATCACTACCTTAAAAAAAAACAAGTGACTCATCTATATTTTTCCACACTCTCTCTAATTTTTATTGAGTATATTTAGAAGTTAATTCTTCAAATTATATCATGGCTACAACTCTACCTCTCTCCCACCCAAACTACCACTTCACCATTATCCTACTATGTTGCTCAAGAATGACCAATCCTTTAGGTTTTGGGGGAAGGGGGTGTGGGGTATTTTTTAGGATCCATTTGACTAAGTTGATGAAATGTTGCACTTCCAATTGTTTTGTTCCCTTCATAAACAAACATGGTTGTATTTGCATTCTAACAAATTCATTAATGACATGATTAATGAATCATATAGAAAGACTGTCATGATGATTGTTGAATTGATTGACATATGAGAATTGGTGGGGTAATAATGGTTGGATGTTGTTAAGACACTAATTCATTATGGAAATTATTATAGCACTCATGGGTAATTATGGAATTAATAGGTTTTTCAACCTACTAATGTCCATGGTTGATGCCAAGGAAGATTTGTACATGTAGATGTTGATGGATAATTTCATAACACATTTCATAGAGCTACAAAGTTAGATGCACCATTTGAATGAAACACTGAAGAATCATAGTATAGCTCAATAGAGAAATGAGGGAGAGTTGAGCGACATTGTTGACCAATAGATTGGAACCAATTTGAAAGTAGACATGTCTGGGGAACTAAACAAGCATGAGCCTATAGAAACATAACTCATCCGTGACAATCCTTTGGTGCTATGGACCTTTGAGAAAGTAGGGTGTATAACATTTTTTAGTCAACCTTGAGGGTACAATGATACAATTGCTTTAGAATTTTCCCAACAATTTTGTAGCAACACTACTATAGTTTAGGGGTTGATCGTGGAAGTCAACAAAGAATCCATTTCTTAGGTAACAAGATTTTAAACAAAAAGAGAATATTACTTTGAAAACAAAGTAGATGGCGATCAGGCTTAGAAAATATTCCTACATGTTGGTGAAATAGTGGTAGACACAAGTATAAGAGTTAAAAGGGGGAAATTAATGAAACCATGGGATGAAATTACCCTACTTGTCATCCATTACATTATCTATGAGGGTAAGTACAACATTGTACTTACTTACCATTTTAATTTCTTGGAGAAACTAAGACACTAGAGGTTCATTAATGTTTCATTATTCTTATTTCCATCAATATAGAAAATGGTTGCAAAAGTGCAAGATGGAAGACAAAGTGCCTTCGCACACCACAATTTGACTAAGCTTATAATCATGGATGCCTTATAAAGAAATCAACCATATCTAAGTTGGGATTGGTTTGTTGGCACCAAGGATGGATATGTTGCAAAAGATCAAATGCAGGAGCTAGAAGAAATAATTGAAGGAGGTGCAAAGCCTACCCCTTCTATTGCAAAATCCATGATTATATCTATAGAGATAGAGCTTATAGCTATATAAGAAATAGAACACAGTAGAAAAACATGAAAAAGAAGAAAATTAACGGTTCCCTAACTTCTTGGAGGATTAAAAATAAAGGTTTCTAGGGTCACTAAAGAGTGTCCTTCTATGTAGAGCATAGAACCCATTGACGTTGAATATTCTCCCCACAAGGAAAATCCCATAACCCCATCAAGTTTTGGATCCCTCCTTCTAAAAGAAAAATAAAGTGAAGAAACCCACATTGAGAGGTTTAACCACTGAGAATGAAGAGGTCAAGTTCAAGCAATCCAAAGAAGAAAAATTTGAAGCCTACCACAACTGTTGAAGTTGAATATTTAAGGAGGAAACATAGATTGCTAAGGGAGAAGAAGATAAGTGGAGATACAAAGTTGAAGCATGAGAAGGAGTCATCTTTGTTTGGGAGAACCAATAGGTAGTCAAGCACTTGAATGAAAAAAATTATTTTTCCACTTTTGAATATGCTCATATTTTAAAGGCACTCATGAATGAGAATACCTAGTTAAAGACTAAAGTGGCCAAATAGTTAGAAGAAATTGTAGATAAGGGAGAAGAGGTGGTAATATTGATACCTTTGAGTGAATAGATTACTAAAGTTTTTGATTAGATGCTATCTTGTATGCCACATATAAGAATTTGTTCTTTTTACCTAAAATAACAATGGCACAAATTCCTAATTGAATGTTATGTTTCCCAACAAAAGGGAGAAATTCAAAACCCTTGGGAATTTTGTGAGCTCTATTTCTATATGCTTCAATAAAGGGAAAATCTACTATGTGAGATTTATCTACATGTAGTTATGTGCTAAATCTAAACATGAGGTGGTCTCCAAGCCCCCCTAAGTTGGGGATTTTCAATTCAAGTCATTCATATTTTGGTTGCATAATGAATAGACTAGGTTTTCATTTATTGAAAATCATAGGGTTGATTATATAATAGATGAGCTAAGGGTGAGAGGGGAATTCCTAGGGAAAACAATGTTTGGATAAACCATATAAAGGTGATTGTATATCCATCTGCATTCTCAATGCTGGAGAGGAGGCAATTGGAGGCAACTACACTCTACCACAAATTGATCAATACTTCCAAGGATGAGTTGTTGTGAGGTATACAACTAATATGGTAGGAGATTCCTAAAAATATATAGAAGAGGGAACACAACTTATTGCTTAGTCTTA
>JASDQU010102744.1:23342-33530 GCA_032191745.1 Picea mariana | reverse complement strand
CCAATAACAAGCAATAAGAAATGAACAATCACATACATACACAGCACACCCGTGTTTTACGTGGAAACCCAAATCGTGAGAAAACCACAGAATGATTTTTCTTATATGTCTTGAAGAATTACATTCATTGGAAGCGCCAAATTCCTTTGTTTTCCAGATGCAACTGGAAGAAGGCTCCAACCCCCTAGTTTCTCAGGCTGCAACCTGAGGGAAGCTCCAACTCCCCAATTCTCTAGCTATAACCAGAAGGAGGCTACAACCCCCTAAGTTCTCTAGATACAACCGAAAGGTGGCTACCACCACCTATAATTTCCCCATCCAACCACCCTGAATTAGAAGTAGAATGATGGAACCACTGTCACACTATCACTGTGAGATATATCATTGTAAACATGTACCAATAAACCTGAACCATGCATCAACCTATACCTCAACCTGTAATCAACCTGTACCATAAACAAGTGCATCAACCATGCACCAACATGTATGATAAACAAGTGCATCAACCATGCACCAACATGTATTATAAACAAGTGCATCAACCATGCATGAACCTATACCAAACAATCTGTAATCAACCTATACCATAAACAAGTGCATCAACCATGCACCAACCTGTACCAAAAACAAGTGCATCAACCATGCACCAAGCTGTACCAAACAATTTGTAATCAACTTGTACCATAAACAAGTGCATCCAACCATGTTCAAGTATGTACCAATCATGTTTCAACTACTCATCAACTATGACTCATCAATATGTACCAACATCATCAATTGTACACCTCATGTATGTGCCAACTCATCAACTACTTGTCTCAACCATGTACCCAAATTATACCTCAACCAAAATCCCTCATCAATTTCATCATCCAAATATGATTTATAACTCTGCAATAGACCTGGTGTATATGGTCACATACCTACAAAACTTCCTTAACTTTAAACAATAAGAGACTAGCATTTACATCAAACTTTTCTTTAGTCTCACATGACTAGTTTTGGATTAGTCAACAACCCTGACTTAAAATAATCATAACTTTGTACCTGTAATGAATAAATATATGAAACTGATATACAATGTTCTTTAGTGTGTTTTATGAAATTCCTCCAGGTGTCACTACTTAGAGCCTCTCATAAAATTAGTTATAGCAAAAATGGCATACCTTGTTGAATTTTGGCTTATTCTAGAGAGCAGCCTTGTAGAGCATGCCTATTGTCCCTTGACCAATTTTTGAGGATTCTTTTTCAGGTTTGACTTGATTTTGGGACTTCGATAGGCTATCAAAGGAAGAGCGTAGGATGAAGCGGAGATTGCAGGATCTCGACCCCTTTTAGGGCCATTTTTTGGGATTTGGGATTATGTAACGGGTATGGGAATGTCGGCCCATGGGTTTACCCCTTCTTAGGCCTATTTTGTATGTATAAATAGAAGGAAAGGAAATGTAAGAAGAGGCAGTTGCAAGTTGGCTAAGTGCTAGAGTTGGATCTATGTGATCAAGAGTTGTAAGTGCTTTGTTCATACTGTGTGAGACTTGCAGAGCTAAGTGCAAGTGGTTGTAACAGACCGTGGAAGGCTTTGTGCTATGACCTAACTCGGGCAAGGAGGATATGGCAAGGTGTGCGTAGATATCCTGTCCTATGAGGAGTAGGTTTTTTTAGGCTCTGTGCATGTAACCAATTGAATATGCTAATAAAGAAGACAAAGAGTTGGTGGGTGTAGCCCCAGGGTGGGGGTGAACCACGTACATGCTGTGTTTCTCTGCTTTGTGCGATGTGTTGATGTGTTTATATGTTAATGTGCTTAGTGCTTAGTAAATATGAATGATCTATCGATGCTTAGTGCTCAATATTATGGATGGATGTTATATCTGACTGGCATACACATGCTTAGTGCTTGAATATGCTAGATATGAATTGTTCTGTCATGCTAAGTGCTACTAGATGCTAGATCTGGTTGAATAGTGTGATGCTCAGTAAGTAGGTTTTAACTACACTGTAAATGAGACTAAATATTGATAAATGTTAACTGTTGAGTAAGTGTTAGAATCACAGATCTGTGTCCCAGCTAAGGTTGTAGACATCTAATTCCTGCAACCACCTGTGCCTCTACCTTAGGTGAGACTTCATCTACCTCGCAGGTGTTTCTGAAAGGGCTGGTAGTTAGGGTTTTGTTGGTGCATTGTTGTAGTGTTGAACCTTGGGTCTTCCCTTGTGCCAACAAATGGTTCCATTGTCAGGACTTGAAACTGTGATTGCTGGGAACTGAGGAAAAAGAAGCTTTGTATGAAGATCCGATCTGAAATTGTGAAAGCTCTGTGTGTAGATTTGTCGCTCTAGTATGCAGTATTCTACTCAATCCGTGAAGCTCTATGCCAAGAAGGGTCAGATCCAAAGAAAAGAGGTAAGATATGTAAGCTCCGTGCTCTGATAAAGGTAAGAATAGTGAAAAGTTTTAGACCTAGAAGCTTTGTGCTCTGCTGAATATAAGATTAGCAGAAATTTTTGTTTCTAAAGTATGGATCTAGGTATGTTTAATAAGATTTGTCCTAGCTTAAAAAATAGGGCACTGATAGATGAAAGAATATTTGGTATGAGTTGATCTGATAAGAATAGTGAAAGATATGTTATACCTATGCATAGAGAGAATGTTTGGACTAAAAAATGGATGTAGGATCCTAGAAAGAATTTTTGCAAGTTAGCTACCATGATCCTAGTGCGCAGTACAAGAAAGGCTGGGGATCATTTAAGAGAAAAAGAGGATTAACCCGTTGTTACATTTGCAGAAAATCAGGACATCTGACTAAGGAATGCCGTGGAAAAAGACCTAGTTGCCTCTGTTGCAAAGCTATGGACCATGAAGTTTTGGATTTCCCTAGAATGATTTCTGAGGTTGAAAGGATGAATATGAGACAATAATACCATGAGAAAGATCAAGCAACTGAGATTATGGCAGAACCCCAGAAAGAATCAGAAAAAGTATTGCTACAGATGAAAGAAACCCTGAATGACCACCGACATATCAACTTATTAGAGATCTTCAAAGAAAAATAATGCATTGAAGTAAGAATAGGAGACTTCGACATTGACTGTGTTCTGGATGAGGAAACACAGGTGAATATCATGACAGAAAGAACTTGGGAAATTCTAGGAAAGCCTGCTATGATTCCTTCATTGAGAGGAATAGGGTTCTTGAGAGGAAAACTGATAAACCTATGTGGAAGACTTACCCAGATATCTATGAATGCCAATGGAACTTCGACAGAGGAAGAATTTGAAGTTGTCAAATTTATTGAAAACAATGATCCATTTGCTATGCTACTAGGAAAACCTTAGATTGAAGGAGATCATGCTAGAAGAAAAGAAGAAGAAATCGCAGAGCAGAAGAAGTAAGAGTTAAAAGATTTCATAACTAGGAGGACGACACACTTGATTGAAGAACGACAGAACCAAGCGAAGCTATTTAAAACCAGATACTTGGATGTCGAAGTAGGAAGAACACTAGAAGACCCACAGAAGACTGAAGTACCTATTCCAGAAACAAATGAAGTATTACCCCTGATTTCTAGGAAAGAATCTCACTAGCGACGTTACTCTACCAAAAGAAGATAAGAATCAAAATGGAAAAATGAATTCCCAGACGAAGCTCACTGGAAATAAGGCTAGGAAACTAAGTAAGAAGAGTGATAATATCGAAAAGTTGCAAAAGGTTCTAGAGGGAACTCCGTAGAAGGAAAATTTCCACAATTGGAACTTTATTGGGATATCAGAACTACGTCACATGGCACTTCACCATGGTGATGCAATATAGCTATTAGAGATAGTGTAACCATTAGACCGATGACCCGAATGGGTAGAAAAGAATTTATGATTAGAAAGTTCACTACCAGACCATTGGGACCACACCATAATGGACAAAACTGAGTTAATGAAGGTTTCTCACCCATTGCAAGAAATCCGTTGTCAAGTTATCTATTTATCCTGTCACGCCACGCAACGAGAAAATTTTTGGTAACCGTGAATCTAAGCCCACAGACTAGTTGATTTCACACAGTGATCATTGTGTTATTACCATTCATCCCGTTGCATTAAGTGGTTACTCTTAGAACTCGAGATATTCAACCACGAGTGTGCATGTCGAATGAGCTTAGTGCTGCATAGAAAATTGTCAAGGAATTTCGCATTGACCTAATGAATGAAAGAGTAATGCCTGAAAGAGAAATGTCTGCAAGCATTCAAGCGTCATCGATGAGAGGACTTCAAGCCTCTCTGTCGACTGCTCGCAGATTCAGATCATCCCGACCATCAACAGAAAGGAGAACCAAACACAGTNGGAGAACCAAACACAGATATGACCTAGAAAATGTGAAGTTGATCTTGTCCATATTGCCCGATTACATCCCGCCTCTAGCCGGTGCAGTGAATCAAGATAGTGTGCCAAGATATTTCAAGTACTCCATGATTACTGCGTACCTCCTGAAGGGGATACGTGCAGTTCACGTGAAACATGACAAGATCACAGCGTTGAAGTTCAGTGACTTCAACCTCGAAGATTGCAAGAGCTACAATATGCTCGCCCCGTACAAATACTTGAGAAGGACGAAGGGGAAGAACTCAAAGATAATCCCCCAACCATGGATGATGAACCTCACACAGTCCACTCTGTTGAATGTCATGATTATTCCACACTTCGGAAGGCACCAGGAAGTGAACGCCTGTGTCAAGCTATTTCTTTCATGTTACCATGGTAGTTACTTATGGCTAGACCACCGGATTACAGTCGATCCAACGTTGATCCATAGGATCACGGGATTAAGTATGCAAGGACCCGATCCACAGGAGTTCTATCCAGGAAAATCCACAGATCGCACGCTAGCACAGAAGATCAAGGATACATACGACGATGTTGAAAAGGGAACACGAGGCTACAAGGTAGCCTCCATTTAGAATGGCGCAATGCACCTAGCCTTCCAACTCATATCCAGAAAGTTAGAAAGGAAGAACAAACCTATGCAGGTCACAGGATTTGTTGTTGACCTCGCAGGGAAGTGCGTGGAAGGCCTGCAGATGAACTGGGCAAAGTACCTAGTTAATCAGATGGAACTAGACTGTCGCGAAGCACGGGATCAAGGCTACAAGTTTCACTTTAGCTAGCTCTTGATCTTCATTTCCTTTGTTGCCCAAGAGATGCCAGAAGGTGTGACCTTCTCGGATATTGAACCATTTGATCTACTTTCCGTGAAGTTCACTACACTTTGGTACCCAAGTGATATGAACAAACAGTGGTAGTCGAATGTTGTTTTTCATACATATTACCTTCAGCTGAAGAGAGCCATCGAAGCTGAACCATGCATGACACCAAACACCCTACATATGTTCTGATCCTTGATGAAGTTCTACAAAGATCAACACTTCATCTACATAACAGTGTGAGCTGATGAACATAAGGAGCATATTCAGTCGTACTACAAGCCCACGGAAGAATACCTAGAGGAGATCACTAAGGATTGGTCCGTAGACCTCCTTCTTCCCGCAGACCCTTCAGAGATGTCTGACCCTAACAGCCTAGAGACCACACATAAAGAACAGGATACACCCAGACCCAGCAGAATGAAGAAGACTGAAGAGGTACAAGAATTAAGAAGTGCCTCAGGAAAGACTGCTTCAGTATCACCTGACCGACGGGGTGATGACGAAGTAGAAGAACTAAATGGCAAAGGAACTGAACAGAAGCCAGGCGAAGTAACACCACCCAGAGATGAGGTCGACCCCCTGAAGAAGAGGAAGGTTTCTCCCCTGAAACCTTCTTCCCAGAAGAAATTGAAAGCCATCATGACCAAGATGAAGACTGTGCTTACTGTCGATGATTTCGACTTCATCATGACAGTTCTCAATGATGCTTTGTTGGAAATCGTGGAGAAACAAGAAGCTAAGAAGGAGGAAATGTATGATAGAATTGAGATAGAACTATGACGGGTAAAATAGGCCCTTTAGTCCATTCATGCAGTCTCCACTGTACCCATGCCATCAGAAGAACCAGAGTTTGGAGATGATCCATCCCAACTCCACCGACTAGTTGATATGGT
The DNA here is from genome assembly GCA_032191745.1 of Picea mariana. NCBI lineage: Eukaryota > Viridiplantae > Streptophyta > Pinopsida > Pinales > Pinaceae > Picea > Picea mariana. The sequence goes on along the minus strand of JASDQU010102744.1, from coordinate 27,444 downwards.
CAAAGATCACCTTCGTCGCGCTCAAGAAGAAGCAAAATAAGCCACCTTGACCTTGAAGCAAGTTTAAGGCATAATCGTAGAAAAACGCAGAGTTGCAGAGCAAGAGAAGGTTTCTCTCCAGGTAAATTTAGAAGAAGAGAAATCCCAGATGCAACAAGAAAAAGAACAGTTGCTCGCAGAGAAACTCGAAGTGAAAGAAACAGTCAATAGAGAACTCCGCTCTGTGACAGGATTAGAGCCACAAGAAGAAGACCAAGTCACGTATCAAGTAAAGTAGCTTGCAGAAGCTATCCAACAACTACAACAATGAATCACAGACTTAGAGCTTCGCACAGTGCCCAACACCCTGTAGGATGTGAGGGATCAAAGAGAATCAATTGCTTAAAGAAATTTTGAGAGAATAAAATCCCTTACCATGGAATGTAAGCAAATCATTGACCACAATTCCCAAACCTATGAGAAACTCACTGAGAGCCCAGAACTAAAGGCACTAGAGTCGTAGCTCCAAGAGGTGAAGTATCAAGCATAAATGATACAGGTGTAGTTGAAGCCCCTGTCAGTTGTGGAAAGAATGAAGTGATGTCAGGAGCAGTGCACTGCCCAGCAGCAGGTCCACACTATTCAAAGAAAATTCATGGAAGTGACTTAGAGGCTCCAACCTGTATAGGATAAGGCTTACCAAATTTTCACTGATATTGAAGGTCAAGGAGCGGAGCTAGAGCAAGTCGTCATTGCAGCTGAAAAGCGCCTAGAGGGACCTGTCAACGAAGAAGTCATACAAGAGTTCGTTGAACAAGAGGTCGTGGCACAACAACAAGTCAAAGAAGCTATACCAAGCTTGAGGATATTGAAGCAGAACTAGTCCAACCAGAGTGACTTGGGATGAGTCACAGGTGACTGTTGGGGGCCTGTTGGCCCTTGACCAAGTTTTGAGGATTCTTGGTCATGTTTGACCTAATTTTGGGAATTCGATAGGCTGTCGAAGGTGGAGATCATGGGATCTCGACCTATTTTAGGTCCCTTTTTTGGATTTGGTATTATGTAACGGGTATGGGAATGTTGGCCCATGGGTTTACCCATTATTAGGCCTATTTTGTATGTATAAATAGAAGGCTATGCAATGTAAGAAGAGGCAGTTGCAAGGTTGCTAAGTGTTAGAGTTGGATCTATGTGATCAAGAGTTGTAAGTGCTTCGTGCATACTATGTGAGGCTTATAGAGCTAAGTACAAGTTGTTGTAACAGAATGTGGAAGGCTTTGTGCTATGACCTAACTCGGGGAAGGAGGATCTGGAGAGGTGCATGCAGATCTCCCGTCCTATGCAGAGTAGGGTTGTTTAGGCTCTGTGCATGTAACTGATTGAAGAAGTCAATAAAGAAGAAAAAGAGTTGGTGGATGTAGCCCTAGGGTGGGGGTGAACCATGTACATGTTGCGTTTCTCTGCTTTGTGTGATGTGTTGATGTGTTTATATGTTAATGTTCTTAGTGATTAATATAGATGAATGATTTGTCGATGCTTAGTGATTAATATTATGGATGGATGTTAGATCTAACTGAAATACATATTATTAGTGCTTGAATATGCTAGATCTGAACTGTTCTGTCCTGCTAAGTGCTGCTAGATGCTAGATCTGGTTGAATACTACAATTATCTGTAAGTAGGGTTTAACTGCGATGTAACTGAGACTGAATATTGATAAATGTTAACTACTGAGTAAGTGTTAGAATCAGAGATCTATGTCCCAGATAAGGTTGTAGACATATGAATCCTACAACCACCCCTTCCTCTACCTCAGGTGAGACTTCATCTACCTCGCAGGTGTTTCCTAAAGGGTCGGTAGTTAGGGTTTTGTTGGTGCGATGTTGTAGCATTGAACCTTGGGTCTGCCCCTGTGCCAACAGTGCCCCACACACAATATTTTTTGAATCAATCTGAAACAGTTACATAGAATACTACATACTATACTATAACCAACACATTTGGTCTTACTGAATTTGGATTTGTTATGAAGAAGTTATGACGTTTTTACCCGAAACACCCGTTTTTGACTAGTTTCAGGACTAGCCACAAACCCTATTTTCCACGCAGTGTAACTCAAAAAATACAATGACCCACAAGATGAATTTCTTACCACAGATACTTGGATATGCTTCCTCAATGGAATATAAATTTCATGGTCTGAATCACTAGAATTTTTTTTATTGTGAAAATGGTGAGATGACCTGTAAATAACATACCTTAGAAAGCATCATCAAAAGAATTTATCCTTCCTTGAATTCTGGCCTTCTTTTCTTCACCTTCCCTCAGAAATTCGACTTATATATCCTTTGGTTACCTCAGATACCTATAGGTATTCAATATGCTCAAGTGTGATTTAAATGAGAGAGCCTTGCCTTTTATTTATACTCTCCAAGTAGCTTCCTTAAAAACATCTTCTAGGTCACTTTGCCCACTTTCCTTATTTTAGGGTTAAACCAGTTCTAATTTCTCAATTAAATTTATTATTTAAATAATTGATTTTGTATTCACTTTAAATTATAGTGCACTCATCACTTCACTTTATTATTTACCTTTAAAAACTCTTAAACACTTTGGCTACTTTGACCTTTTGGGGCTTCTAGATGACATATGAGGGTCCTCCAACTTCGTAAGTCCATAACTCTCAAACCGTGAGGAGTTATGTGACGTTCCACATACCACCAGAAATGGAATGACATGTACTATCCATATAGAATATTATTACCTTAAAATATATCAAAAATCATGCCGATATCCATAAAAAAAACTTGGTTCCATTACCCAAACCTCGGTTCTCCAACTTCTCATGGCCATAAATTTGTAACCGTGAGGAGTTATGTGATGTTCCACATACCACCGGAAATGACATGACAAGAAATATACATATAGGATATTTTCACTGACAAATTCACTAGCTTTCATCTCATTGTTCCACAAATAAGCATAGGTTCTCTAACCATACTTCTAGGATAACTCAATCTGCAAAGCATCTTCCCATGAGGGATTTCACCATAAGGGGACCAATTTGGAGTTCATCCATTTCTACTTATTATCAACCATGACAAGACAATAATGATTCATCTTTACATCAAACAATATTAGGTCCATTACACAACCTTTGTGCTATGGGGATTTCTTCAAGGGTTGACATCAATGATAACCAACCTTAATCAACAATATCCCCCTTTGGCATTGATGGCAACACTATGATGCAATACTGAAATCATATCACTCATGCTCCCCCTGGAACCATGCCTCTATCCTTTTCATCTGATAAATCTCTCCCCTTTTTTCATCAATGGCAAAGTTATCCTTCCATATGGGGTTGCTCCCCTTGATTGAATTGTCCTCTTATGGTGCTTCCTCATGTAAATATAAGACATATAAGATAAGCATTCAAAAAGCATTCATTTTGGAGTAGAAATAACTCCAAGTCTTTGGCGAAGATATTCAAAGGATTCTCGTGGAAGTGGTTTTGTGAAGATGTCTGCCACTTGTTCTTTTGTGCCCACATACTCAACTCTGATGTTCTTTTCTGTAGCTTGCTCCTGTAGAAAGTGATACTTGATTGGAATGTGCTTCATATTGGAGTGCATCACCGAGTTCTTCATGATATTGATGGCACTTGTATTATCACAATAGATTGGAATGGGCTCATCATACTCAACCTATATATTTATCAAAGTTTGTTTCATCCAAAGAACCTATGTACAACATGATGTTGTTGCAATATACTCTACCTCGGCTGTAGATAAAGATACTGATGATTATTTCTTTCTTAGCCATGATAATAAACACTCACCCAAGTAGAAAAATACTCCACTGGTGCTTCATCGGTCATCAATACAACCTGCCCAATCTACATCTGTGTAGAGAATAAGTGATAGATCCTTTCCTTTTGGATACCATAATCCAAACTCTTATGTTCCTTTGAGATATCTGAAAATCCTCTTCACTGCTAACACATGTGACTCCTTTGGTGTTGCTTGCAATCGTGCCACCTGTCCAATTGCCTGCATTACATCTGGTCTGGATGCTGTCACATATAGTAGGCTACCAATCATTGACCTGTATTTCCTCTGAT
>JASDQU010102743.1:118442-186582 GCA_032191745.1 Picea mariana | reverse complement strand
AAGTTGAAGAAGGAAGACGTCCTAGGCCTAATTAAGTTTACACCTAGGGTTTTGACCTTTAGGGTTTGAAGAGCCTTGGCTCTACAACACTTTTCAGCCCTAGATTTATATTTTGAAGCTAGCCATTTTTGCCAAAGAGTTTTAAGGAAAGAGGGAGGAGCATGAGGCCTAGCTTAAGCTACACCGGAATGAGCCTCCTCCCCTTAGGGTTTTGACTTCATGGCCCTGCCATTGTAGCACCATTAAGCCTAACTCTCCCGTCCTTAGATTTGGATTCTCCCAAGAGTTTAGCCTTACTCCTTGACTCCATTTACCCTAAGGCACTAGTCTAAACCTTAAACGTTGAGATTCTTGTGTTAAAACAACCTTTCAAACTTCTAAATTTTTAAACCCTAACTAACCCTAGCAACTTACTAACCCTAATCCTATGATGACTTCTTTCCCTTTATGAACTTTTGCTTGGTCTTAAAGTTGCAGCTAGGTCATCCATTGATAGACATAGAAGTGTTGAGCATTTTCATTGGCCTATTTTGCTAAACGTCCACCTCTTTGCCTACCAAAACTAACCTAGAATAGGGTTGACGTCACCCTTAGTAGGCTTGACGCAACAACATTATATGTGAGCATGTTTATGGTATTTAATGCATTGTGATAATTCAAGGATTGATTTTGTACATTGAATGCTTTATCATTTGGTATTTATTGAAGAAGTAATAATAAAAGCCATAGCCTTCATTGCAATCATTGACTTCGTCAATAATTACTTTTATTTATGCTCATGTGTATTTCATCTTGATAGTCATTAACAATTGAAGTACTAACCACTATTGCACATTTTAGTTTTATTTGCCTTGGCTCGCAAACAGGTGCCTGGTCAGTGGAATACCTTCATTTTGACTATCCTTCTTGGCAGTAATCTGTGAAGGGGAAAACCTACTTTAAACTTTGAGCTTTAATCTATTGATCTTTTTCCTTTCAATACCCCAGATTACTAGGGATGTCTCCCTTGGGATTAGCCACCCTGAATAGAAAGAGCCCCCCATCGAGGTGACAGTGGGTGGGGAACCTCCTTTTACGCCAGTTTGGTCCCTACTTTCAAGCTACTTAACCTACACTACAAACTGAGCGATAATAGGCACATATCTTAATTGCATGCTTAATGTCTCTTGTGATCCTTAATCAATAAGTGGTTATTGTGTTTATTGCTTAATATCTCTTAATAGCCACGCCTTGGGCTTGGGTTTTCTTGAATGGTTTAACTTGGCAAACACATTTAAATTTTCTTCTTCATCTCATAAGGCAAGCTATTCTTGCCATTGGATCTATGGTATCTAATCAACTAATGTGATGTGCATGTGATAAATCTATCTTTTTCTTTCAGCCATTTGTCTCTATTTTCTTCTTATGTGTTGATATATCTCATGGTTAAATCTTAAGCAACATGTTTTTTGAGCAAGTTCAGTTTCGGCCATCTTATTATTTTGCACTTTTAAAGTACTTTAAAACTCTCAAAACACTCTTGTAATCACCTAAAAGTCTACTTAATTGTTATATATACTTAATAGACTATTTTAGGGTACCTTATACCACCATCTCCACCATCTAAAACAGGTTTGAGGAAAACAACGGAGGGTAGCGGCATGGGACTGTCCCATGGCACTCCAGGTGGGTGTCCTCTTTGGGAAGTACTCTTACTGTCAGGGCAGACAGTGGAAGCTAGGGTGGGCCTTGTTTTCTTACTATCTTGAGCACCCGGCAGTTATTTCGCAACAGGTGGAGAAGGCTTTGGTGAAAGCCAATAAACTTAAAATCCTTAAGAAAATCCTAATTATTAAACCCTTGGCCACATCTAATAATACTTGGTGGGTTTAGTAGTAAATAGTGTAGATTGTCTTCATTCCTTCATAGTAGTTGTGCTTGGTTCTTCTAAATCTTGGTAATCTTGTTGATGAAGTAATATGTTGATGATCCAGTGTAAATGATGATGTGATTGATGCTTTTAATCTTCTATATCCTGCACACATTGAACAAATACTTGGTTAGTTTTGCTTTGTATAAATTGTAATCTATCATTGTTTAACTTGTAAATCTTGTAAATGAAATTCTTTCATTGAGTTATTCTTTATTGTAAATTTGTAACTTGTAATTCTTTTGCAATTAACCACCTTGAAACATAGTTGACCCATTGCCCAATTTCTAGGCACTAGTCTTAGTTGACCTAGGGAAAGGACTTGACTTTCATGCTAACCCTTGCATATTGCATGGTTGCCTTAGCATCTTAGGATTAGGTTCCCCTCTAACATTAACAAATTAAAATTAACTCCTAGAATCTAACTCTAACACACATAGTAACTAAGGGCCACCCCCTTTGGCTTCCCTAGGAGTAATCCTAGATGGAAGAGGTTACGGTCAAAGTGACAGCATGGGATGTGAACCTAGGCATTGTGCCTCCAAGGACACACTAAGTGAGTCGAACTCAAGCTCACGTTTGCAAGTGTGTATGAAAGAAGAAGGTAGTAATTATACAGAAAATGATGATGAGGTAAAGGCACCACCGAGAAAAGTGGTTTCTTCAGAAAGGGATTTTGATAGGTAGAATGGTCACAAGAAAAAAAATGATTCAGAGAAAAAACTATGTGATTACCTTGAAGTAAATATTGGAACTCATGAAGAACCCAGATTAATATAGGCAAGACTACCCCTATAGATGAAAAAAATGAAATTGTTAAGTTATTAAAGGAATATAGGGATGTCTTAGCCTTTGGATATGATGAGCTCAAGGTATATAGGGAGGATTTGATTAAGCATGTAATTCCTCTTAAGGAAGGTACCAAGCCCTTTAGACAAAAGTTAAGACAGTTAAACCCAAAGTTATCTCCTCTAGTTCAACAGGAGTTAAAGAAAATGCTTGACGCAGGTATTATTCAACAGACTAGACATTCTTCTTGGTGTTTAAACTTGGTGGTTGCCAGGAAGAAGACTGGGAAAATTCATATCTGCATCGACTTCAGGAACTTAAACACTGCTTGCACAAAAGACAACTATCCCCTTCCCAAGATGGAAACTCTGCTTCAAAGGGTTACAGGATTAGGAATGATTTCCATGCTTGACGGATTCTCAGGTTATAATCAGATCAGATTAAAAGAAGAAGATAGGCATAAAACTACTTTTACTACTCCATGGGGTACTTTTGAATATCTTAGGATGTCATTTGGTTTATCAAATGCTGGAGCTAATTTTTAAAGGGCTATGGATTATGCCTTCAGGGGATTGATCGGTAAATTAATTGAAATATATCAAGATGATCTTACAGTTTTTTCTAAGGATGGTAAAACTCATATTTGCCACCTTAGGCAAGTCTTGCACAGATGTCGTGAGTTTGGAGTCTCACTGAATCCTGCTAAGTCAGTCTTTGGGGTGACTGAAGGAAAATTATTGGGCCACATCATAACAAAGGAAGGAGTAAAAATAGACCCTGAAAGGGTGGAAGCCATTGGTAAAGTGCCTTTGCCAACGACAAAGAAACTTCTTCAATCCTTCTTAGGACAAACTGATTTTGTCCATAGGTTCATTCCTAACTACGTTGATATTATGAAACCTATCTATAAGCTACTTAAGAAGGATGTAAAATTTGAATGGAATGATGAAAGTAAATGAGCTTTTGAACAGATAAAAACTGCCATATGTGAAGCTCTGGTTCTTATCAGTCTAGATTATGAGAAGGAATTTCAGATCTTCTCTTTTGCCTCTGAAGACACAATTGTTGGTGTGTTGATTCAGAAGAATGATCAAGGCCATGATCAGCCTATTGCATATATGAGCCGGGCCTTGCAGAATTCAGAATTGAAATATCCCATGTTTGAGAAACAAGCATATGCCTTAGTCAAATCACTCAAACATTTCAGAGTCTTCATCAGATATTCCAAGGTGATTGGTTATGTTCCTAATTCCGCGGTTAAAGATGTGTTATCTTAAGTGGAAGGATTGGGCTCAAGGGGTAGATGGATTGCTAAAATCCAAGAATATGATTTGGATATTAAACCAACTAAATTGATCAAGGGTCAAGGCTTGGCAAAAATGTTAACAGAAAGTAATGAATGAGCCTTGGATATGGTTAACCAAATCAGTAATGAAGAATGACATCCTAACTTATTAAAACTTGAACAAGTGGATTGGTACACAGATATCATTTTCTATCTTAAGAATCTGACTTGTCCAAGGCATCTAGTAGGACACAAGAAAAGGGCTTTGAGGTTAAAATCTTCTAAGTATGTCCTTACTAGAGACGGTTTAGGATGGAGAAATCCTGATGGAATCATCCTTAGATGTGTGGATGGCATTGATTCAAAGGAACTAATGAATGAATTCCATGGAGGGTTTTGTGGAGGACACTTTGTTGCTAAAACTACTACCCACAAAATCCTTAGAGCAGGATATTACTGGCCCACTGTATTTTCAGATGTACATCAGCTTGTTCAGAAATGTGAGCCATGTCAGCCTTTCATAGGAAAGCAGAAGTTAGCAGCACTCTCTTTGCAACCAATGGTGGTTGAAGCACCTTTTCAACAGTGGGGTTTGGACTTCATCGGGAAGTTTAATAATAATTCAAGTAATGGGTTCTCTTGGGTTCTTACAACCACAGATTACTTTACAAAATGGGTTGAAGCCATCCCTACAAAGAATGCAACAGAGAAGGTGGTGATGGATTTCCTTGAAGATAGAATTATAACTAGATTTGGGGTCCCATCAAAGATTGTCACAGATAATGCCAAGGTCTTTTGTTCAGCCGAAATGTCATCATTTTGTTTCAAGTATGGTATTATCTTATCACATGCATCAGATTATTATCCCCAGGGGAATGGTCAGGCAGAATCAATTAATAAAAACTTAATGACCATTGTAAAGAAAATAGTTGGTGAAAATAAGAAGTCTTGGGATAGTAAAATTAAGCATGCATTGTGGGCCGACAAAATAACGAAGAAAGCAACTACTAGAAAGAGTTTGTTTGAGCTAGTATATGGATTGGAGGCTAGGTTGCTAGTGCATCTTAGACTTCCTACTTATGGGTCAGTTGAGGACACTTCTACAGAGCAGGATGCAGTTCAGAACAGGGTCAATCAGATCATTGAGTTAGATGAAATTAGACGAGGGGCTTATGATCAGAATTGCAGGAATCAAATTAAAGTTAAGAAAGCTTTTGGCAGGTCAGCCAGATACAGGGACTTCATTGTGGGTGATACTGTTTTATTATGGGATAAAGACAAAGAGAAGTCGGGAAAGCATGGCAAGTTTGACAGCTTATGGCTAGGGCCATACTTGATCAGAGAAATTGCAAGGCCGAATTCTTTTCATCTCATCCATTTGGATGGTGAGCCCATCAACATTCCGAGGAATGGGCAACAGCTCAAACTCTTTTACAGATGATGGGGCAATGTGGTGTCTGAATGGACACCCTTTGTAACGTATCTCTAACCTTTTTCCTTGTATTTTAAATTTTGTATTATTTCATTCTTTATGTAAATATGTACTTAGAAATATTTCCTGTACTTAGAATTCATTTGTTGTAAATTATGATGTTGTACTTTAGGTATTTCATTTTGTAAATGTTGTATAGCATTCATTGATTTAATTATGTATAAATGTATTCTAATGTTGGTTTTCAGTGTGCACTACGGTGAGCACTCTATTTTGTAGGTACTGGATTCTTGTATGCTCTCCGTCTAGAAGTGAGAAGATCGAACACACGTCCCCATGTGGAGGCAAATGTTGACTGCCCATTTAGCACCAGTGGTCAACTCATGTGCCATGAAGAGATGTATCGTCAAATGAAGTATGGTTGAAGACCTTTGGTTCTACAGGGCTGTGTTTGGCCTAGCACTTATTTTTGTACTTGGAATTTCTGCACCCCTGCGTGGGTTAATAATGTAATAGGTCTGCATGAGTCATGTCTAGGTCAGTTACCTTGGCATCGATTCACTGGGAGAGTTTCTTTCACCGAGGGTTTTTTATCCTCAGATATCATTGGGCCTTCCAGCCTTAATGATTTCCCTTGAGTTTTTCCCTCGCACTTTACATATGTCCTCCAAAGTGGTGAATGACGTTCTAGTGGGCTTATGTTTTGGTAACTATATAGGGAATTCATTGTAAATGACCATGCAAGACATCATAGAAAGTTTCGTGGAATTCCGTCGAGTCTAGGTTAGTTTTTTTTAATTAATTAATTTTTAATTAAATTTCCCGAAGTTTGGAGGTTTAATTATTTAATTAATTAATTATTTTTGAGCGATAATTGTAAAAATTGGATCCTTGGACTTTTGATAGGGGTATTTGTGCTCAAAAGAAATGGAATAGCACCTCCTACATCTTTGGACCAAATTTCAGCTCGGTCGGACAACTTTAGCCATGCGTCTGTCCACCTAGAGTGTGAGTCAGTCTATAACAACAATTTTAATTGCTAAAGTCTAAACATGGCAAAATGTAAAAATTGTAATAATGAGTTAGATGATGTAAAATGTTGAAATAATGGTTAGAGAGAGACCCCCTAAGCATAACCTTAGCCTCCCAACCTTTTTCAACCTTGTCTAACGCCTTTTCCAACCCCCACACTCAAAAGTTGCACCCCCCGAGGGGGATTGACGTTTTTCACTTTTTAATTTAATTGTGACTTTGGTGTGGACCCCTCTCCTAATTTTTCACTTCATTTAACCTTCTTATCACCCCTAGAGGTGATCCCTGTACTCCACCTTACCCATACTTGCATTTGGGTTAGTTTTTGATCAAGGGGAGCGCTCTCCAAGAGAGTTACACCCTCCTTTTCCTCTCTCCAATAAAAATTACGTTTTTATTTGAGAAGTGACTCTTCACCTTGATTTGGCACGGATCCCATGCCTTTCCCTCACCCATTGTGTGATCCCAACACCTCACACCCTTTCCTCACCTCTCATCTCTTCTCCTCATCCCAAGAGGTGCGCCCTCCAAGAGTCGTGCGCCCTCCCTCACCTTGAAACTCAAAAAATAATTATTTTAAAAATTGTTTGAGCCTTTTCATCTCCCTTGGCATGAATCCCACACCTCCTACATGCCATTAGATCTATCTACTTAATTTTTCTATTTTTCTACACCCTAGATCTATTTTGCAAGCCCTAGGAGGTGCGCCCTAGCCAAGAGATCTACTCTATTGCTTGGTGGTGGACACTTGGCTTAGATCCAAGAGGGGTAGGTTTGCCTCTCCAAGTATAAATAGATCCCTTTTCTCTCTCCCAAACTACCATATCTTGAGCTATTGTTATGCTACTTGATTTACAACTCTCTTTCTCTCTCTCTCATCTCATACATTCTCATTTCATTCTAGCTCTTAGGTTTTGGAGTATTCCTCTCAAAGATCTATTTCTTTTGGTAATAAGATTCAAGAAGCTTTGGAGGACAACAAGAAGGGTAATGCATGTGCTTGCTTTTCTTATGCAAATGGAAGTAACATTGTTTAATTTTCTTTCATGATTCATGCAACCCTAGATCTTGGATAAAGTGTTATCTAGGTAGGTTTGATGGTGCATATGTCTATTTTTCCTATAGATCTTGATGTATAATGTAAATTGAAGTGTCGTTTATGATTATTGCATCAACATTTTATCTAGTGTGTGCATAAGATTGAAGGGATATTGCAGGTTTACTTTCAAAGTCTCATTGGGAAAACCTTCTAGAAGGGAAAGGTCTCTTGGGGCTTCTCATACTTCAGCCATCTTGATATATTACTTTTCTCTAATATTTGTTGTACATCTATCTCATTTTCAGCTAGCATATATTGGTTTAGATAGGTCAAAAATATTTTAGATACATATCTTGTCTTGTGGAAAGTCCTTGTCCCAAAAGGGCAAGGGTTTTCTTAACTTTATTTGGTTGTGTGTAGCCATCCTAGCAAGAAGACCTTGTTGTTTAAACAGGTATACCAGATCTGATAGAAGGCTATTGGCTGCCCCAAAAGGACACACACAACACTCAAAAACCCCTTGGGGAGTTTGGTAGCTATCTCTTACTTCTCTAGTCTTTTTCTAGCTTAAGAAGTACATTTTTCTTCTTGATTTGCTTGTTTAGTTGAGTTTGAGTTAAGTTTGAAGTGGTACGGCCTCCACTCTTCTTCAAGCTTGTTGGGTAGGCTAGGACGTGGGTAGATCTAGTCTTTTCCCTTCAGATTTTTGAGTTTTCTTCTAGCTTTTCCGCAAGGTTTAGAAGGGGAGGGCACCTTCTCAACCTTGTGTGGGTAGTGCTTGGTTGTTTGTAGATTAGCTAGCATTCTAGTTTGTTGTTCGATTTACTCTCTTTCTTGCTCATATATTGCTAAGTTCACCCTAATAACAAGATCTAAGAACACTCAAACCAACTAAGGCAAGATAACTAATAACCTACCTAGTTGGGTGAGAAACCCCCAAAGAGGTAAGGATAAGTGTTAATCTTTATTTTTCTCATGTTATGTGGTTGATATAAATGGTTTAATGCTCTTGATGTTTATGCTTGAGATCTAATCTCATATCTTAAGCCCATTGGGCAACACACTTAACAATTTCTACTTAATCTTGTTTAGTTTGTTTATCTTCATTCAAGCTCTTAATTTCTCTTAGGCACATATCTTAATTTCATGCTTAATGTCTCTTGTGATGCTTAATCAATAAGTGGTTATTGTGTTTATTGCTTAATATCTCTTAATAGCCATGCCTTGGGCTTGAGTTTTCTTGAATGGTTGAACTTGGCAAACACATTTAAATTTTCTTCTTCATCTCATAAGGCAAGTTGTTCTTGCCATTGGATCTATGGTATCTAATCAACTAATGTGATGGATAAATCTATCTTTTTCTTTCATCCATTTGTCTCTATTTGCTTCTTATGTGTTGATATATCTCATGGTTAAAGCTTAAGCAACACATTTTTTGAGCAAGTTCAATTTCGGCCATCTCATTATTTTGCACTTTTAAAGTACTTTAAAACTCTCAAATCACTCTTGTAATCACCTAAAAGTCTACCTAATTGTTATATATACTTAATAGACTATTTTAGGGTACCTTATACCACCATCTCCACCATCTAAAACAGGTTTGAGGAAAACAACAGAGGGTAGTGGCAGGGGACTATCCCGTGGCACTCCAGGTGGGTGTCCTCTCCAGGAAGTACTCTTACTGTCAGGGCTGACCATGGAAGCTAGGGTGGGTCTCGTTGCCTTACTATCTTGAGCACCCAGCAGTTATTTGGCAACAAGAGGAGGAGGCTTTGGTGAAAGCCAATAAACTTAAAATCCTTACGAAAAGCCTAAGTATTAAACCCTTGGCCACATCTAATAATACTTGGTGGGTTTAGTAGTAAAGAGTGTATATTGTCTTCATTCCTTCATAGTAGTTGTGCTTGGTTCTTCTAAATCTTGGTAATCTTGTTATGAAGTAATATGTTGATGATCCAGTGTAAATGATGATGTTATTGATGCTTTTAATCTTCTATATCCTGCACACATTGAACAAATACTTGGTTAGTTTTTCTTTGTATAAATTGTAATCTATCATTGTTTAACTTGTAAATCTTGTAAATGAAATTCTTTCATTGAGTTATTCTTTATTGCAAATTTGTAACTTGTAATTCTTTTGGAATTAACCACCTTGAAACATAGTTGACCCCTTGCCCAATTTCTAGGCACTAGTCTTACTTGACCTAGGGAAAGGACTTGACTTTCATACTAACCCTTGCATATTGCATGGTTGCCTTAGCATCTTAGGATTATGATACTCTCTACCCTTAACAAATTAAAATTAACTCCTAGAATCTAACTCTAACACACATAGTAACTAAGGTCTACCCCCTTTGGCTTCCCTAGGAGTAAGCCTAGACGGAAGAGGTTCCGGTCAAAGTGACAGTGTGGGCTATGAACCTAGGCATTGTGCCTCCAAGGACACACTAAGTGAGCCGAAATCAGGCTCACGTTTGCAAGTGTGTATACGGACAACAACAAGTCAATAAATAAATAAATATAAAAGTAATATGAAATCACATTTATTCGACTAAAACAAATTTTATTCTTTTAAATAATCACAATTTCGATTTATCCACATAAATCATATTTTTCATCGGGCTTTTAGAATCATCAAATATTGTGATATATCTATATTAATATTCATTTGGATTGAAATATTTTGTGGACGTCTTCGCTTTTTACGACGACATGTAAGTCATCTTCATAATTTACTTTTTACACAAATTCTTATTACCATAATCACACAATAAAATTAAATATCACATATACCTAACTTTTTACCCAAACTCCTACAACCCTTATTACACGACATAATTAAACATGATTGAGTAAGCCAGCCCTTGCTTTTAGCTATTTATTATTAATCTCACCATGATTTAAATTAATTAATAAATAAAAAGCCTCAAACTCATGAACATTGATTCAAAAGCGGGTTGCATGAATCTCACCATGCTGTTTGTGAAGGAATCTCACTGTTTTGCGAGGTGAGTTTTATTTTAATTTAATCAATTAATATTAAGCGGGGACACATGGACACAAATATGTTGCATCAGTGAACTACCCTTTTCCAGTTTTACAGAAAGTCAGCAGTGTCGGCATGTGCTGAGTGTGCAACGGCCACGTGGAGTGAGTTTATTCGATGTTGGACTGTGATATGTCTGTCACTATCCTGACGAGGATAAGATTGTGATGCAAACGACCCATCTTGTTCATTAATGGAATCTGTGCAGACGTCATTAAGTCAAATGACGGAAAGAAAACCCAGAGCCGAAAGGCCACTTTAAAAGTTATTCTCTCTTTACTTTCCGACACCGAAGGCCATCAATATTGAATTTTCCGTCCATTGACGAAAACATAATTTACAGCAACAACCTTCAACTGTTGTCAAATTTTAAATACAATGCATGTTTTTTCATATTAGGGTGAAGAGTTAATAGAATTGTATATCTAGTCACATGCTAAAGTTGGTATAAAATTCAACGATTTTTTAAATCTAGATCTTTTGTACCAAATAGGAGAGTCAAGAAGCATGTGCTTTAATTTCTAAGTTGTATCAAGTTTAAGGGTCTTTTCAATATACGTCTTTAACACTAAATAGGGGAGTCAAGAAGCTCATGCTATTGTAGAGACCTTATAATTCTAAAACAAGTATCCTCATAACTCACATCTTTTGTGTCCACTGTATAATAAAAAATAAAAAAACTTGGCAAAATGGGCTTCCTTGTGAAAATTAAGCTGTAAATTCAATTTGGTCTAATCTTGCTTCAATTAAGATTAGATTGGAATCCAAATGCATAGAAACTTGCCATGAAATGTAGTTTGAATTTGAATATAAAAATAACACATACTCTGTCAAAAATAAATGATTTTCCTATTCAAAAAATATCTCTCTACCATGCATTTTTGTTGGAACTATGAAATTATATAAAACATAACATGCATAAAATAAATTATTTTCTCATCCAAAACACATTTCTATGAATGCGTTGTGGTTTGCTTATGATGTTACATGTGAATATTTCACCGAGGTGTGAGGATCCTGTTGTTGTTTTGTTGTTTTACTATTCAACCAAGATATAAAACATGAAAATGGGTAGGGTTTTATAGCCTATTCACTTCTACTTTAACATTTATGTAGTGTTTCTTATACTTAGGTTCTCTAACATTGATGTTTTCATTATAGTTTTATAATTGCAATCTATTTTTAGAATATAGAATTTCAAGTATTCTACAAATATCTCTATAACAACAACAACTTGGAGGAAGTGACCTCATACAAATATCTTGGAAATGATATTCACCATAAGCTCAATTGGAATTATAGCATTGAGAAGGATTATCAGGGATGGAAAGCTATTATGGGTTTGAAAACAATTGTAAATCAGTTGATCTTTGGAGTTGGGATAAGAAGAAACTCCTCTTTGAGACTCTTGTTACACCTGTTATTCTTTATGGATGTGAATTATGGGGAACATCCTCCTCTTAGAAACAATCCTCTCCCCCATTGAGAGCATGGATCTAACCAGATGCCTAATGTATAAGAACAAGTTGAACACCATTGAATACAAGAGGCTTCCTAAAATTGCTTCAAAATCGAGTCATAGTCACCATCGACTCAAGCGAGGATGGCATAAAGATGCTTGGTCTTGGCTAAACTATTGGGGAATCATGGAAGACACCATATTGCAGAATAAAGATACTATTAAAAAAAGTCAAATAAAAATTTAAGGAGAAAATGTGGTGTGATAAAGAGTTAGAGGAAAAAAGAAAATTAAGATATTATAAGGATGTAATCAACCCTAATATAGAAGGTCAAAATTATCTATCTGTTTGTGTAAAGAAAAAAAATAAACATTGCTAAGATAAGAACAAATTCTCAGGAGCACCATAGTGAAAGTGGGGGTTGGTCAATTCCTAAAACGCCATGGGATGAAAGAGTGTGTCACCACTAAGAAGGTTGAAGATGAAAAACACTTTCTCTTAGATTGTCCAACCTATACCCATATTAGATCTCACTTTCAAAATATTTGTCACACTACCAACCTTCCTAACCTCTTAACTCAACAAAAGCATGGTGATGTTGGAAAGCTTCTCTTCATATTTTTCGAGCACAGAAACAAAATTCTAAAGAATCATCATTTTATAATCATCAATATATATATATATATATATATATATATATATATATATATATATATATAATTTAATTAATGGTAAAAATTGTTATAACTAAATTTCAACATGTTCTCAATTAAAATATTAAAAATACACTAAGCTTCCATTAAGAAATTCATAAATGTAATGCTACGATGCACTAATGGGTAACAATTACATAAGAAATATCAACATCCATTTAAATCAATGCAACTATTAGAGTCAATATAAATGTTACTTTTTGTGGTATTTTAGTTTAGATGTCTATATTTTTGTTCTTTTCTAGGGATATTTTTCATAAATGTTTGTTTAAAATTAGGTCAGAAATTGTTGTATCTACAGATTGTTAGAATTGCAAATGTGGAAAACAAAATTCACATATGATAATTAACAATCACATAGATACGTAACACATGGATTTCACGTGGTTCACCCAAACGTTGGGCTAGGTCAACCAAGCATGGGCATTGGTTGTCTTATTATTCATATCATGGAGATTACATCAAACTTGCAAGTTCTCTCATTCCTCTCACTCTGTCGTATCTACCTCTATGGGCTTACATGAATTTATATACATTTACACAAGAAACTGATTATTAAATGCACTCCTATCCATATTCTAACTCGATCTATTTTAGTTGCAACCAATGCAGAACAATAGGATCCAAACCCATCCTTGGAGGAATTCGTTGTCACCAAATCCCAACAATCTCCACCTTGACAACAATTAACCTGATACTTTACTCCTTCCTTTCATTCATCACCTTTTCTGCAAGCCAAGAGAAGCCAAGCACCACTGCAGCTTCTCTAATAAAATTGGTTTCATGATCTCGCCTGTGTGACTTGCACGAGTTTGGATTTCCTAAGGAGTCACTCCACCTCCAACATGTCTTCCACAACTGTGTTGTGAGACATATTTAGTGATAGATCTCCTTCTATCCAAGACACCTGTATAATATACAATACAATTATCACAGACCATCTCAGTGTAACCATTATAGGTGACATTTGTGTCTCTCAAACGCTGAAGCACCCATTTCACTACAACACCTGAATCTGTCACATATCTTACAACATCATTAGCATGTGAAACATCTGGTTTTAACCATTTCATCACATACAACAGACCTCCTACTGAACTTACACGAGACATAACCTTTTCTTCTTTATAGACATGACCTATGCTTGAAGAAAACTTATAATGGAAAGCAAGAGGGATAAAGAATGGTTTTACAATGTTCATATTAAACTCCAACCACAGCTTACCATTACCATCTTTGTGTACTTCCATGCCCATAATTTGTTTTGTTGCTCCTTGATCCCTCATCTAAATTGTCCTGTCCACCTGAGTCATTTTCTTACTGATTTTATCCATGATTCGGCTTGCATCGAGCATATCATCAACAAATAACATCAAGATTGTGAATGTACTATAAACTGTATAGTCATTCCTACCCTTTGAAAAATTATGACTCACTATGAAGGATTCAAACCTCTTGTATATTTGCCTGGGTACCAATAGGCCATACAATGAATTTTCTAGCATGCAAACAAATTTACCGTTGCGATCTTGAATCAACCCTTTTGATTGTTCCATACATACTATATCTCTATCAATGATGACCTTGTGAGAAGTAGGATCCCACACACAACATCCCTTTATACCACCATCATAACTTGCAGAGATATAGAAAAAGTAGGAATTCGAAAACAAAGATTTTAAGTCTGGAAATGATTTACCACTTACCAGTACCTGCAATTCTTTCTTTCTCTTATGACCTTGATGCTTTTTCCATAAACAAGAAGACACATTTGTCACTTCAGATGCTACTTCAGTACTCCCTTCCAGCTTATAAAGGTTATCAACCTTTGTTACCTTCATCACTACTAAACTACCTTTCGACAATGTGAGTGCTCCACCTTGACCTGTATACTTATATCCACAAGAATCCAACACTCCCAATGAAATAAAATTTGATTTAATCTCAGGTACATATCTAACATCCGTTAATTCCTTAACAATACCATCAAACATCCTAATTCTAATACTGCCAACCCCAATAGTTTTACAGGGAATACCATTTCCCATAAACACTACACCCTCATCAACAGATTGGTAAGAAATGAACCAATTTATATGTGACCACATGTGGTGGGAGACACCTGAATCTAACTACCATTCTTCTTGATATTTTAAATTACTAGAAACGGATAAAACTTGATCAGTCATACCTGAATTTGTTATAGCCAAATTTGCTTCCTTCGTAGAGATTTCCTCAGATTCATTTCTTTTCCAGCAATATTTCTTGAGATGTCATGTTTTGCCACACTACCAACATTTTTCTTTACCCTTTCTGTGTTTTGACTTAGATCGAGAAAAACTTCTCTCATACTACTCTTTAGTTCGACCTCTGACCAGCATCGCTTCTAAAGTTGAGGTTTCTTGACTTGATTTTCTCCTTATCTCCTCAGCCAACAAAGCTCCCACAACAGAGTCATAATCTAAAACATCTATTGAGCTAAAGCTAATAGAGGTGACTAGATTATCCCAAGACTCAGGCAATGAACACAATAGTGTAATAGCCTTATCTTCATCTTTGAATTTAACTTCCATACTAGTCAATTGAACTATAAGGTTATTGAAGGTATTTAAATGGTAAGCAACTTTTGTACCTTCTTTCATCCGCAAATTGTACAACTGTCTCTTCAAGTAGATTCTTCTCATCAAGGACTTCGTCATATATAGACTTTCCAACTTGCTCCATAAGCCTGATGTTGTATCCTCTATTACGATATTAAACAGAACATCATCTGCCAAACATAACCAAATGGTACTAAGAGATTTTGCATCTAGATCTTCCCATTCCTCATTCGTCATGGTTGTTGGTTTCTTTGACTTGCCTACCAAATCTTTTTGCAACCTTTGTTGCACCAGTAAATCCCGCATCTTGAGCTTCCAGAGCTCAAAGTTTCTTTTACCACTAAACTTTTCAACTTCAAATTTCAAACTCTGCATCTTAGCCATTAGCACAAAATATCCTAATTCCCAAATCACAACTTATAATACTTGCCTCTTAACCAATGGATGAAAAATGTGGATCCTTAATAAATAAGATTAAATGATAACCACAAAAGGTTTAGAATAATAAAAAATTATATATTCCATAAAACCTTTTTAATTTACTTTATACCTTAAATTTTTCACTCCATAAAAAAAAACTTTTAAAACACATCCACCCACGTGACTTGACACTTTTTAATTAAAAAACACTTTTTTTTTGTAAATTCCTCCACCTTTACTTTTCCAAAGAACCATACCTTAAATTTTCCAAGAAGAAAATCATGCGAATGTTTTTAAAAGGAGATTGTGACTTTTGTTTTAAAAGGAGTTGTCGCACCTCTCGATGCAACTAGAGTGTGTTGATCTTAAAGGGTCTACGCATTGTACCTCATAGCTTGACCGCAACGATTTCAGAATTTCACACACGTAATAAGTTTGGCTAGTATGACGTCGCACCCCTCCAGAGGAGGGACCTGCGATGATGTAGAAATCGACGCACGTCACACAGATGTTGTTGCTCCACCGAAATTTGACACCCTCGACACCTCTCCTCTAACCAGCTCTGATACCACTTGTTAGAATTGCAAATGCGGAAAAAACAATTCACATATGATAATTAACAATCACACAGATAAGGAACATAGGGATTTCACGTGGTTCACCCAAACGTTGGGCTATGTCCACCAAGCATAGGCATCGGTTTTCATATTATTCAGATCATGGAGATTACATCAAACTTGCAAGTTCTCTCATTCCTCTCACTCTGTCATGTCTTCCTCTACGGGATTACATGAATTTATATACATTTACACAAGAAACTGATTATTAAATGAACTCCTATCCATATTCTAACTTGGTCTATTTTAGTTGCAACCAATGCAGAATAATAGGATCCAAATCCATCCTTGGAGGAATTCGTTGTCACCAAATCCCAACAATCTCCACCTTGACAACAATTAACCTGATACTTTGCTCCTTCCTTTTGTTCATCACCTTTTCTTCAAGCCAAGAGAATCCAAGCACCACCGTAGCTTCTCTAATAAAATTGGTTTCATGATCTCGCCTATGTGACTTGCACGAGTTTGAATTTCCTAAGGAGTCACTCCACCTCCAACATGTCTTCCACAACTGTGTTGTGAGACATATTTAGTGATAGATCTCCTTCTATCCAAGACACCTGTATAATATACAATACAATTATCACAGACCATCTCAGTGTAACCATTATAGGTGACATTTGTGATTTCAAACAGATTTATGTTGCCAGATTCACAAAAATAAGAATAGTTAGACAACAACCTTATTCACTAGATGTCCTCTTATCTAGTGTTTTACTATATCTAACCATCAATAATTGTGGCATTATACCTAGCATTTATGAGCCGAGATGTTCATCTGTTTATTTATACCATGAAAGTTGCACATCATATTTAATACTCGACATCAGATTTCTAGTGAATTTTGACAGGTTTCACGGTAGATACTCTTCATGCCCAGTTGGACCCAACTTTGCCTTTTTGTTGACAAGTGTATTAAAATATAATACTCGATCATGGCATATGCCTCGCCATTCATTTCATCAATTGACGTGGGTATGAACCTTGACGTGGGTATTTCTGGGGAAAAAATGGTGCTTATTACTTAATTGTAGGCCATGTCTAGCATGAACGAGAACTTTTCGGTGCGTGGTGTTAAGGATTTTAATAGTTTTTGGCATTATGTCTTATGGGCATCTGTCTCATGGGATTCAACCATGGCGATCTACCATCTAAGTTATGTTTCTATGTCATTTTAATTATGGCAATCGCCTCTCTATTGGGAGGCGTGGTAGTTATTGTGAGAAGTCTTTTGTGTGGAACAACAAAATATTTCCAAGCTTGTGTAAATCCATATCCAGCTACACTAGTGTACATTAACTCTACCATACAACATAAATGTGCGGAACAAAGAGCTTAGTATGTTTATCGTCTCGAGATTTTATAATTAATTACTAACATTGAAATTTCGTCATAATGGTAAAAATAATAATGAAAAGTTAAGAGTAAATTTAAGTATAATGATTTTAGAATAGTCATATCTATAATAATTGTAATTTTAAAATGTTTTATTGATTATAATAAACAAAAATATAACCTCAAGGTTAGCTTTGATGCCTTCTCATTATTTATCAAAATTTCTGAAGCCTGGGCTTTAATCTTTATGGAAAATTGTCTCTCTTCTACTTTGTTCACCTTGAAAGGGGTTTTCTATAAATAAATAGAAGGAATAGCAATGGGGTCCTCGTCCTTATCCGTAGTGGTTGCTAACATATTCATGGAACATTTCAAATCATTGGCCTTAAATAGTTTTCACCTTAAACCCAAGTGTTGGTTTCACTTTGTAGATGACACTTTTGTCATTTAGCCTCATGGCCACCCCAACTTAAACTCCTTCTTCAACCATATTAACAACATTTCCCCTCACATCCAATTCACTATGAAAATCCAAAAGGACAACTCTATCACCTTTTTTGATGTCCCTATTTCATGCTTTCTTGAAGGCTCCCTTACCCACCAAGATTATAGGAAGAACACTCATACTAATATATACCTTCATGCGACAGTCATGAAAACCCTGATGACTCGAGCCATCCACATTTCCTTCGTTCAATTCCTCATGGAGGAAAAATCCCATCTTACCCATGCCCTCTTGTCCAATGGCTACTCTCTCTCTCTCAAATTAACCTAGTGTTGCACTCGGCCCACAATCCTAAATCCAAAATCCCTTCTTTCTCCTCCCCGCCTTATGCCTTCAAACAATTTTTTAGATTTGCCAAAGATAAATTTGACCCAATGTTGGGTCTAGGAGTTTACCAAATTCCTTGCTCCTATGGAAAATCCTATATAGGTCAAATAAGTAGATCTTTCAAAGCTTGTCTTAAAGAACATATAGTTGATACTAGCGACAATCGAATCTAGCACTCCTCTAAATCCAAACACCTTATTTGTTTTGACCAAACCAAAATATTAGCCTCTACCCCTCACTAGTCCTCTAGCCTTATTCGAGAAGCTCTTGAAATAAAAAAATCTCCTAATAATTTTAATCTAGAAGATGGCTAGTTGTCTTCCTATTTCAAGCATTTTTCATCTCTCTCACATGTTTCCTCTTCTTTATTAAATCCACCATTTTTATTTTAATTTCTCCCTATTGGTTGTTTTCATCTTTAAGTATATGTTATTATTAATATAATTTTCTATCTCCCCAATATTTTTATTATATATTAATTAACTCAATTTATTTCAATTAATCACGCTCCTTCAATATTTCTATTTTTTCCCCCTTTTAATTTTCCATCTCATATTCACTTTACCTAAGTTCTCCCTTTGTCGGGCCTCACCGCAAACTAAGGTTGTTTCCCTCCGTCTGTTTTTACACCCCCTCTCCACTCTGTCGATGTGGGACTGCCAATATGTGGGAAATAAAATAGGGCACTGCCAATGTGGGAAATAAATACCTACCTTGGTGCCCCTTTCCATTGTTGACTGCCATTCTCATACAAGCGTGATAATCTCTCAATGATTTTACCTTTTACCTTATTATTTCATTTTCATTGTAACTAATATTCACTTTACCTGATCTCTCTGTTGATTTTACCTTTTATCTTATTATTTCCTTTTCATTGTAATTAATCTCAACAAGTATAAATTTCTACTACATTTTATTGAAAATTTTATTATTTTTTTTAATATATTTTTATTTCTCAAATTTCTTATTATTCTTACCTAACCACAAATCCGTTAATGTTATCCTTTCTCTTTCTTCTTCAATGGTCATTTACTTATCTCCTTAGATACAAGTCACACAACACTCTTTTTCACCATATAAGCTTCAATTGTCATTGATGATGGATGGAATGTCCACTCCAAACTTTGAAAGTTATATAATTTTTTTCGAAAACTTTTTCAGCAAAAAATATAAATACATAAATTTTCACTTTTTATTTTAAAATAAATAATTTAATATTATATTATTGCTCTATCCGACCTTAAGAAATATAAGAGAAGTGATCCAAGATCATTATAGTTTTCACGACATAGAAGGTTAGAAGGTTCATATTGTGACACATATTTTGAAATTAAGACCACTCTAGGAGAAAGTGCATTTATCCTTCAACCCTCTTGTTGTGACAAGGGTGACAGAGACAAATTCTTTCAAACCATGTTGTTTTAGGAATTGTCCAATGCCCAATTTCACTATGTAGTTCATGAGAATTAGTTCTTGTTCATGACTACTTTTATTTCTATCCCATTTTAACATTTGAATGTAGAATATTTTTTCTTGTAATAAATTAAATTGTTTTAAAAAATATATCATCATTCTCGGATGTTGTTACTTGGACTTTTTTTTTTTCAATAAGAAAAAAATACTTATATTAGTGAATATAACAAAGTCTTTTACAAATTATGACTTCTGGAAAATAACTTTTAGTTCATTTTCTACAACATCAAAAATACTAAAAGATATAAGCAATGTAGTTCCTTCGACATACTGTAAACTATAGGTACAATCACAGTAGTATATTTCTTTTGTTTTTACTTGCCAAGTTCAAAAAATAAAAAATAACAGTTTCTTCATCCTTGTTGTAATGTTATATTAACTAATGTGTAATCTTTCGAAATTTTGTGTCTATACTTCTGTACCCACTGCATAGTATATTCCATCATCATCCAGTAACAATGCTTGTTTTGAGAGCTGGTCAGCTTCCTTATTATATTATCTATATATGTGTTGATATTTTAGTTGTTGAAACTTCCCACTCAACACTCGAATTTTAATCATCCAAGGCTAGAGAGAAACCACTTGTAGATTGTTTTCATGAGAAAACCAGTCAATAATAATCTTTGAGTCACCTACCAGTTGTAACCTTTTTACCATTTTATAACATGCAAAACATATGATACACCACATGTATAGGAGTTCACCCCTAGTGTTAGTTCCACTTCAACAATTCATTTAAGGCTAAAGGTACCCAATTCTTTACATTTTAAAATAGGTCCAGCCCCACATTTAGCACCCTTGTCTTGAGAGTCTTCGTCAAAGAACCCCACTACCAGATCTGAGTCAAGTATAGGAGGCCTATCAATCCTACTAAGTTGGGTAGGTTGTTATTTTTTTTTTCTCCCAAGTCCTGTAGTATATTGTTGCAAACCCTAACCAGTGAAGGAGGATGATCCTCAAATATAACCAGGTTCTTGTGCTTCCAAATCTCCCAACAGATATAACAAGGGATTTCTATCTAGTATTCCATCTTCCTTATCCATTTTTTATAACACTCAAATATTTGTCCTCCTTCCCAAGTACTATTTAGTTTTAAGTTCTTTAATATTTAAAACCAAATGTCTTTGGTGAATTTGCACTAAAAAAAAAGGTGGTTCAAGGTTTCTTCTTTATCCCTACAAAGAACGCATCTACTAGGCCCAATTATACCTCTTTTGGATAAATTTTCCCAAGTGAGAATTTTTTGTTCAAGCATTAACCAAACAAAAAGTTTAAGTTTGAGAGGTAACTGCCACTTCCAGAGTTCAGTGTACCAGAATAATGGACCTTCCTCCAACTCCACCATCAATTGTACTTCATAATCTTGTTTGTCATTTACCTGTCCTCCTTTAGTATCCCACAACCACATTAATGTATCATTTTCAGTATTTAATTCCAATCCAGATCCAACTAAACCCTTAACATAATTATTCCATTCCTCTTATTGTCCTCCTTCTAGTCCTAATGTCTCTGCCTTCTTCCAGCTTATGTGACTTGTATCCTCCAAATCTATTGTCCCTACTTGTGCAAGAAATTCTATACCTTGTGCCTTCAGTAAATATAAGAGATTCCTTGAAAGTTTATAATATGAATGGGACCCAAACATTGGATCTACTCCAATTCTGATGTCCCTCCCATTTCCAGGATTCCAGAGAAGCCAATCAATAATGATAATTATTGATGATGTAAGTGCTCTCCAACAATTTGATATACCAGTCCAATTTTTCCATCCTTCCCTGAACCAATCAGCAATAGTTTTTTTTCTTTAGGTATTTTTTATGTATCACTTCATGCCATAGACCAGGAACAATTAGACACCTCCATTGACTTTTGGCAGCCAGAGATTTTCCAAATGAGAAGATATTTTTAATACCCCACCCTCCTGACTTTTTTGGTTTTGCAATCTTTTTCCATCTTACCAAATGCATCCCTTCTTTTTCTTTTTTTCCAGTCCATAGGAAACTAAACATCCTTCTTCTAATTTTTTTTAGTATACTTTTTGGTATCTTAGCCAAAGAAATCCAGTACACATGTATGATTTCTAGTACATCTTTTAAATGTGTGACCCTTCCTCCTAAAGTTAGCCACCTATGACTCCAGTTCAAGATTCTTTTTTCAATTTTTTTCTCAAGCCAGTTCCAGTCTGTCCCTGTATAGTAGTTTGGTTTAATGAAGAACCTAAGGTACTTAAATCCAACATATATTGGTTTTACTTCATAGGGCATAATCTCCTTCAAAATTGTAAGCTCCTCAACTAACCATCATGCTTCTAGGAATAAAGACTTATGTGGACTGAAGGACATCCATGTCGCCTTGTAGAATAGATCAAGTACCTCCTTATAATCTTCCCATTATGTGATGGTTATATTCCCAAATAATATGACATCATCCACAAACAACAAGTTTGTAATTCTTATCCCTTTTTGATGCAGGAGCATCGCAAGGGCGTGCAAGCATAGCCAGCAGCGAGACAGCGTAGAGATAAGAGACAGCTGGAAAACAATTGAGCACATTTTTGAAAATGTTTTGAAATATTAATGAAGTCATTAAGTGGAGGCATGCTTGTATTATTGTAAAAGGACCTTGAGCAATACGCTCTCGTCCATAGTAGATAGGAGCCTTTATGTGTAATGAATGTAGGTAGATAGAGTTTAATGCTTAGATTAGACAATTTTAGAGAGCAAGAGGGAAACGAGATATAGACACCCTCATTGTATAGTGGAGAGATTATTATGTCAATAGAGCATAGAGCATAGAGAAGAGAGTAGAGAGTTGTAGTTGAAAACACCCATGTACATAGATTTGAATTAATAGAAAGAGCTTTGATTCAAATTCATGGTGTCGTATTTGTTCTCTGTGTATACATGTTGAATGTTATGCTCATGGATGTTTACTTTTTGTTATACATTTGCTTTATATGTTGTGTATATGATTTCATTCTTTGTGTTTGAAGTCTGAGAGAGAGTAAGGAATGAGTTTCAATTGTTTCTCTGCCTAAGTGAGTAAAATTCTTGCAAGGAGTGCAGTGAAGTTTGTCCACAAGGAGTGCGTTGATAGAAGTCAGAGTTCATCTCTGAAAGCTCAGGAGAGATAACAATTGTTCTCATTCTCACAGAAGTGCAAGTTGAGCACAGGAGTTGTGCAAGGTGTGCGCAGGCCGAGTAAAGTCTTAGAGTTTGTGAACCTGAGAAATCGTTGAAGGACTACTATTGCAAGGAGTGCGCAGAGTCGAAGGACTTCAATTCTTTGAAGTAATTGAAGGATTCGCCGCAAGGAGTGCATGCGGGAGTCTTCTTTAAGATTTGGAGTTGGAGAAAGCTCAGGAAGGATAGGGTCTTCACAGTTGTCAAAGAAAAGCACAGAAGGTTGGTGCCTTGAGGCGTTGAAAGGAAGCGTAGCAAGTTTGCATTGCAGGTGGGTAAGTTCCGCTGAGAAATACTTGGTTAAATTCACAAGAATTGTCCAGGAAGAAACAAACAGTCAAAATTCTTTGAGAAGAATTCGCAAAGTCACAAGAGCCGTCAGATCTTGCAGAGAAGCAGGTACGTTATGGTGATCTTTCCTCAAGCGTAAGCTCAGAAGAAATCAGGGCCGTAGGATCCAAGTCAGCCAGGGCCGTTGGATCACTCGCGAAAGGCGAGTAGTGAAGTGGCGAGTGGATCATAGCCGTCCATCTAGGGAGGATAGGTGGCAGAGATCTAGAGATCTCGTGAACTCGGAGGGTCGCAAGGTGAGAGCCCAAAGGTTGGGTACTCTAGGTTGCGAAAGGCGAAGTCCCGAAAGGGCGAGAAGTTCTGTTGTGGGACTGCGTAGACGACGTGTCAAAATTCGGCAATTCGGTGCTTAGGTACATCGAGGAGTTTGGGATCTCAGCACTTCAAGTGTCATGATACTGAGGAGACAGCACTTTGGGGAGAGAAGTGGCGAAGTGCGAAGTGGAGTGTAAGGGACACGTGGCAGAATCGCAAGGTGGGCCCGTGGAATAGACAGGAGGACACGCATTTTTCATTGAAGGAAGTCAACACCCCATTGACTTTTTGTGTCTCGGGGGTTTGTAAGATAAGGGGACGAAAGCCCAACCTTTCGACTTGCGAAATGGCGAAAGGCGAGAAGCAATAGTGGGAAGCCTAGCCGGTGGTCATGCACGGAGGGCGCTGACAAGGGAAGGAGTTATACCTGTCTCGTGATCTCGGATATCGCGGGATTGAATAGGAAGAGTCAAGAGTCTCGACTCACGAACTCGCAAGAGGCAAGTTGTGACAAGTGCCTTTAGTTTAGGCCTTGGTCATAGCCGATGGTTAAGCGGAGAAGGGGGATCTTGCACCTAGTGTCGTTCGCACCAGGGAAGCTTCTGAAAGGACCTGTGGATCAAAAGAAAGAAGATTCAAGCAGGGAATTGAAAGAGTCGATCCAACTCAAAGGGAAACGAAGAATGATCCTGTAAGCAGATCCTCGACCTGAGGGTCGAGTGGGTCTACACCACTTTTGCCACTAAAACTTCTTCTATTTTCTTTTCCACAACCTGCGCCTGTATGGATCTACTCAACCTTTCTACAACAAGTAGAGATAGTAAAGGAGATAATGATAACCCTTGCCTCAAGCCCCTTGTACTTTTAAATAAACTGGAGGGGATACCATTTATCAAAACAACAAAATTTGCAGTAGAAACACACCCCACAATCCAATTTGTAGCTTCTAGACTTAGACCCACCTGTAATAATACTAACCTTACAAAACCCCAATCCACTCTGTCATAAGCCTTTATCATATCTATTTTAAGGACCAATGCTTCGATATTTTTTACCTTGATACTATATAAGGCTTCTTGTACTATTCCAATGGCATATGTAATTTGTCTACCCTCCAGAAAGCCAAATTATTCATTTGAAATAACAAATGAAAGAGAGGTTTCTATTCTAGTTGCAATCATTTTTTTAATGATCATGTACGCCAAATTACAGAGTGAAATTGGTCTACATCCTCCAAAATATTATGGCTTATCACTTTTAGGAATAAGGGCAAGAAAGGTAGCATTCAATGCTCCGAACACCCTACCTTTCTGCCTAGATTCTTCAACCATCTCCAGAATTTACTTACCCAATAGATCAAAGAAGGCTAGGAAAAATTCTACAGTCTAGCCATCCGGACCATGACTTTTTTATGCTTTGAAACCTTTGAGAGTTGTCAAAATTTCATATAATGTAACTAGATCAACCAATCTAAGGCCTTCTTGCTCTGAGAAAATTCTTGGATAATTCCTAATAACTGCCAGTTGATTGGATATAGTGAGATTATCCTGAGCCTTGAAGATATGCTAAAAATATCCAATGACTTCCTTTTTTAGTCCTTGTTTACTTGTGGCCACTAATCCATTTTCCTTAGTAATATCCCAGATAGCATTGGCCTATTTTCTAGAATTTGCATAAGCATGAAAAAACTTAGTATTCTTGTCTCCTGAAGAAAGCCAGTTTATCCTGTTCTTTTGTCTCCAAGTTTCCTCCTCCTGTTTTAGGAGGACCAATTTCCTCTTTTCTTTTTCTAGTACCAATAATTTTTCGTCCTCCTTCTCAAAGCCCCCGGGGAATTCAATGTATAGAGTGTCCAATTCAAATTCTACTTGCACCAATTCTTCCTTTGCTAATAGTTTTTTCTTTCTTTCCCAACTAATCACCAAAGACTTAAGTAGCTTAAGTTTTTTAGCCAGTGAATCCATAGGATTTAAATTCTCTATTCCCAATAATCCATTCCAATTAGATCTCACTAAGTTAACAAAATATGCTTCCTCCATCCATACAGAATTGAATTTAAAAGGATAACACAACTTTTCCTTTTCTTGTTCGAAATGAAGTATCACTGGCATATGATCAGAAATATTTATATTTCTCACCCAAGATTTGTATATGAGACCTGAGAGTGCTAAATCCTCATTTATCAGAAAAAGATCCAATCTCTTAGCAATGAATTCATGTCCACCTCTACCATTTCTCCACGTGGGAAGTCGTTTTATAGGCTCAACATCCACCAGCCCTTCAACTTGTATCAAATGGCTAAAATATTGTTGTAAAGGATCAGCTCTAGTGTGGGGTCCCCACACTTCTCTGTTTGAAGTGGTAAAGTTTAGGTCGCCTCCCAGAATAAGGTTGTGATATTTGAGAAACTCATCCCTTTTAATATTCTCCCGGAACTCCACTCTGTCACTATAAGGACCATAATAATTTATCAACTTCAGCCTTTTATTTAAGTCTTTAACTAAGCCATCCAAGAGTATCCCTGCAGGGGTCATAAAAACATATAATTCATCTCTTCTCAGATTCCAATCAGTTAGCAACCTGGATGATAGTCCTAAGGAATCCACCCCACATAAGTACCAATTAGGAAGTAGTTTAGAAAAAATTTCTCTCGCTTTTGCTTCACTGACCATTGTTTCCTGGATAAGTAGAACATTCTGTTTAACAAGTGCTAAAAATATTTTGAGGGATAGGTTAGCACTCTGTAAATTTATTCGACTGATAAAAAAAACGGCAGAGGTAACCTACAAACCAACTTTAGAGCTGGGTACTAGACTTCCCATCTCAGAGAGGGCTCTCTCCTATCATTTGGTCTTTAACAGATGATTTTTCTTTAACAAATCAATGGCTAGGTTTTGTTGCTTTGAAGGGTTTTTTATAATTTTGTTGGCAAGGAAGGGGAGGGACACCTGAGGCTATGGATTCAAACTTCTGAAAACAAATGGAAGCAATGATTGGTCGGTTGAACTCTCCAGAGGATAAAGGCTAAATGAGGTGATGAATCTGAGTTATAGATTGTAATTTGCAAAGTGTAAGAAGAAAGGAAAAACACATAATTGCATAAGAGCATTAAATAAAATGAATTCTGACTTAGTTAGGAAGACTTAACACAGTTTAAATTGCTTTAGCTGAGAGCATCATAAGTTAATTATGGGCCCTTAACTATCCAATTTAAACAGAAAATAGTGAAAATGGAATTTAAGCACAATGGAAATACATACGAAGAAAGAAGACGAAACTCAAGCCACCACCATTAGAATCTTTTCATGGAAATTCTAGGACATCTGCATGTGCATTCTATTCAGCTTCAAAAAATTACATTCAAGTTCTTAATAGTTAGAACTGTGCCCTTGCACTTTTTCCAACCCCTAATACATTTCAAAATCCTAATATTTATACAATCTGAGTTTCTTCGGTTTGAAATCGGTTACAACGATAAGAAAGAAACGTTTTGGTTTTGAAACTGATTACAATGATAAGCAATAAAACATTTCAAGACCCCGATTATGGCTCCTCTGGCGTTTCGGTCTCTTTCTTCGCCACTTGTTCTGCTTCTGAGATTATGATGGGATCCATGGTCGTGATGAAAAATGCCTAGAAACGAGAAGAAATGGCGTACAGTTGGTGTACTGTTGAGATGCAAGTGGAAGACGATGGTCATGTCAAGGTTCTAACGGTCCAGTATTCAAATAATAATCAAATAAAATAAATGAAAAAATGCCCCTTTATACTTTTCTATTTTGTGGGGGCATGAGGGAGTGGTTTTGAGGTAACCCGCCTTTCATCTTGCAATTAACCTGGTGATGCCACATACCCCCAAGAGAAAAATGTGCTTTAAATTGTGGGACCGCTCTTCAAAATTAAACCCTGCGCAGTTTCATCCCTCGCAATCGCTCTCGGCCGTTGATCTTGTTGCAATCTGTGATCTGGGTAATCCTGTTATTTTAGCGCCACGCTGAAGTTTATCTGTYCGCCAACTCCAAAATCCTTTTAACCAAGTTTAGAGATGGTGTCAATTTTTGCGTTCGGGAGTTTTGAATATTGAGTAGGAATACCTCCTGGAGGATGATCTCCTGAATCTAATGTGGTGACCTGACGTCATTGTGCTAACGTGTCATGTAAAGAAGGGTGACATGTGTCACGTGGAAATGGGTGAATGACGCAACTAAATGACTATAAATGAGTGCCACATGTCATGGATGATGAGTGTGCCCTGTGTCTCAACTGATAGTTTCTACGTGCTTCGGCACTTCGGGCTTCAGAATTTTTGGATTGTTCTGAATTGAAAACTCCTAAAGTGGTATGGGCCCGGAGTGATGTGGCGGCCTGACGTCTCTTCGRCACTTTGGGCTTCAGAAATTCATGAGTTTGGGATGTAAAGCATGGAAACCTCCCGAAGTAACTTTCTCCTGGTTGACATGGCAGTCTCTCATCACTTCGGGACTTCGGGAGTTCAATATGTAAAGMATAGAAATCTCCCAAAGTAACTTTCTCCCGGTTGACGTCGCAGTCTCTTGTCACTTCGAGACTTCATAACTTCGAGACTTTGAGATGTAAAGAATGGAAATCTCCCAAAGTAACTTTCTCCTAGTTGACGTGGCAGTCTCTCATCACTTCAGTACTTTGGGAGTTCGGGATGTAAAGCATGGAAATCTCCCGAAGTAACTTTCTCTCGGTTGACGTGGTAGTCTCTCGTCACTTCAGGACTTCGAGACTTCGGAATGTAAAGCATGGAAATATCCTGAAGGTACTTTCTCTCAGTTGATGTGGTAGTCTCTCGTCACTTCGGTACTTCAGGAATTCAACATTTGGGAGTTTATGTTTTCTCTGAATTGAAAACTCCCAAAGTGGTACGAGCCCGGAGTGACGTGGCGTCATTTTGGCACTGCGACGCTTCTGTTTGGTAGTTAATCCTTGTGCAACTTTGAAACTATAAATGCACGAGAGCTGTTAATCTGAATTGTACATGGGATTTCCACCTTTGAAAATTGAACCTGTCTACTTGCTTCTATTTCAAGCCCAAAATGGACTGCTCTGAATGTTGTGTTTTTACTCACGGTTGTTCTCTGTGCATACAACATACTTGATCGACCCGTCGTAAGATCAATTAATTACAAACAAGATGAAAAAATATTCGAACCAAATCATGATATGTGTTTACCCTTCAAGAAAAACATAAAAAATATGTGCAAATAATTAGTCCAGCAAGACAATAAGGAAAACCAAGTCATTGAACAAATGGGAAACTGGTTTGACCAACTTTAAGAGGAAAGATTTATGGGAAGGTATGCGGAAAAGAGAGAGAAAGGGAAGGGGTGCAGACTTAGGTCTTAACATGGGGGATATAATTATTTGGATGATTAGTCGAGTGAAGGATTTAGGTGATGGGAACTTGATGGAGCTGGTGAAAACGTTTTAAAATCTGAGTGGAAAGATATCACAAGGACAAGATGTTTTGGAAAAATTAATACAAATTAGCATGTGATAATATTGGCTCCAACGGGGATGCTATCCTCCGAGTGAGGTAGAAAATAAATTGTAGACCTGGTTCATGATAAATTGGGCTTCTCCCAAAACATGTGTGTACCTTGCTCTGACCTGTCACCAGTGTTCACCGAAAACCCAATTCTATACACTGCTCTCAACTGAAAATTGAACACTAAATACACTACTACAATCTGAATGTACACACTGCTAAAAACCCAAACTGGAAATTGCTTGACCAGCAAGATTATTTGCATAGACCTACCTACTCTAAAACTGTTGAAAAGAATACTCAATCAAGTGATGCTAAAGTGCCAATGCAACCAATCAAGCAATTGGCTTCCCGATTGTCCTCTGCTCACATTTTTCTTAAGCAGGCAGACAAATGTAAAAGATGTTAGTTGAAAACAAAAATTGAATCCAAAAACTGAGCTTATGAATGAAACAAATTCCTCCTTCACTAATGATTGTAATAGGATGGCCACTGGATCTTGAAAACCATGAAAAATCATTTCTTCTTGATGAACAAAAACAGAAAGACAAGCCTCATTCATAAGTGTTTGTTGTTCTTGCTCTATTTCTTCAGTTCTGAGAACATTGTCAAATGAAATGGAAACAATAGGTTTGTCTACTCCTCCATGCATATCAACAAAAACATCCATACATCCTTTAACATATTCAAATATGACAACCATATTATGTGTATCAAGGCTATCCTCTTGTTCATCAAATAATTCTGATTTGGTTTTATTAACCTTCAGGAATTTTGCTTGAGGACTATCATTTTGAATTTCAAATGAATGAAGGGAAATAAGTTTCTTCTCATAATCTTCTTGCAAATGCAAAAGGCTAACAGCATGAATTATTTCACAGTCTAGAGTTCCCATGGATGCATTTTCAAAACCATGATTTTCAAAGGAATCAAATAAAACAATTGCCTCTTCATTATCTTTTTGTATTTCTGATTGAAAAGTGGCATACACTATTTTGTTGCTTTCCTGAAACTCTATGTCATTTGTTTTTTCACTGCTTGAAGTCTCCATAGATGCAGTTTTAGAACCTTCATCCATGTCTAAGCCACTTAGAATTTGAACAACCACATCATTCACAGGTGAAGAAAGAAAACTTTGAAGCACTTTGTCTTGTTGGAAATCTTGTTGAATATCTTCATCAAGTTCAGGAAAAGGAAAATGAATTTTAGCAACAATTTCTTGATCAGTTTCATCTTCAGCCAAAGGAGGGGCTACTATTTGTTGTTGGAATGAATATTCATAAAGAGCTTCTATGATTTCATCATTCGTACACCCTTCATTACCAAAAAAATTTCAAGGTACTTAATGAAATGTTCACAAAATTCACAACAATCTTCAAACACCAAGAATGAAGGATTAGATTTTCTCCATTATACTTAAAGAATGTTATGTGGAAATCCTTAAGAGAGTATAAGTTGCCTAGTTTTAAACCTTCGTACCATAATCTTTCTTTCCCCTCTAGAGTAGCCATAAACATTTTCATCAAACAATCCTCATGAAATTCAACCCTCGGCTTACATATGTGCATGTGAAATCTAATCAAGTGCAAGGCAGCATCATTTCCTTTCCCATCTTTGAATTTAGGAAAATAAGTTTGCCAATCTATCTGTGGAATACGATTTGGAAATCCATGAATATGAGAGTGATTCATTGGAGCATAACTTGCAGATCTGTGATCCATCTTGAAACAGTGGAGTCATCAATAAAATCTTTAGGCTACTGTGTCTTTGGACAGTGGAGTCGCCATGAAAATTTTGAATTCTAGATTCTTGAAAATGGAGTCGCCAGGTGCATGATGTGAAACCTTTATGTGTCTGAATACTTTTCACCATCAGTACTCAGATCTGAACTTTGGCATTTGTCCCAGGGAATATTTCACCTTCGCTCCTCGACAACGGTGCCAAAATGTTAACATTATGTAAATTTGTTCGACTAATAAAACAAAGGATAAAGGTAACCTACAAACCAAATTTAGAGTTGGGTACTAGCCTGTCTAGCTCAGAGAGGGCTCTCTCCTATCACTTGGTATTTAACAGATGATTTTTTTTTAACAAATCAATGGCTAGGTTTTGTTGCTTTAGAGGGTTTTTTATATTTTTGTTGGCAAGGAAGGGGAAGGACACCTGGGGCTATGGAGTCAAACTTATGAAAACAAATGGAAGCAATGACTGGTCGTTTGAACTCTCCAAAGGATAAAGGCTAAATGAGGGGATGAATCTAAGTTATAGAGTGTAATTTGCAGAGTGTAAGAAGAAAGGAAAAACACATAACTGCATCATAGCATTAAATAAAATGAATTCTAAGTTAGTTAGGAGGAACTTAACACAGTTTAAATTGCTTCAGCCGAGAGCATCACAAGATGAATGATGGGCCTTTAACTATCCGATTTAAATAGAAGGTAGTGAAAATGGAATTTAAGCACACAAGAAATACATACGAAGAAAGAAAATGAAACTCAGGCCACCACCATTAGAATCTTTTCATGGAAATTTTAGGACATTTGCATGTGCATTCTATTCAGCTTCAGAAAATTACATTCAAGTTATGAATATCTAGAATCGTGCCCTTGCACTTTTTCCAACTTCTAATACATTGGAAACTCCTAATATTTATACAATCTAAGTTTCTTCGGTTTGAAACCGATTACAACGATAAGAAAGAAACGTTTCGGTTCCGAAACCGATTATAATGATAAGCAATAAAATGTTTCAAGACCCAGATTCTGGCTAATCTGGCATTTTGGTCTCTTTCTTCGCCACTTGTTCTGCTTCTGAGGTTATGATGGGATCCATGGTCGTGATGAAAAATACCTGGAAACGAGTGGAAATGGAGTGCAGTTGGTGTACAGTTGAGCTGCAGGTGGAAGACAATGATCGTGCCAAGGTTCTAATGGTCCAACATTCAAATAATAATCAAATCAAATAAATGACAAAATTCCCCTTTATACTTTTCTATTTTGCAGGGGTGCGAGGGAGTGGTTTTGAGGTAACTCGCCTTTCGTCCCGCAATGCACCTGGTGATGCCACGTACCCCTGAGATAAAATTGTGGTTTAAATTACAAGACCGCTCTTCAAAATTAAACCCCACACAGTTTCGCATCCCGTAATCGCTCTCGATCTTCGATCTTGTTGCAATCTGTGATCTGGGTAATCCTGTTATTTTAGGGATATGTTGAATTTTATTTGTCTTCCAACTCCATAATCCTTTTAACCAAGTTTAGAGATGGCACCAATTTTGGCATTCGGGAGTTTTGAAAGATGAGCAGGAATACCTCCCAGAGGACGATCTCTCGAATCTGACGTAGTGACTTGACGTCATTGTGTTGACATGTCATGGAAAGAAGGGTGACACGTGTCATGTGGAAATGGGATAATGATGCAACCAAATGACCAAAAATGAGTGCCATGTGTCATGGTTGATGAGTGTACCCCGTGTCTCAACTGATGGTTTCCACGTGCTTCGACACTTTGGCTTCGGGAGTTTTGGATTGTTTTGAATTGAAAATTCCTGAAGTGGTATAGGCCCGAAGTGACGTGGCGGCCTGACGTCACTTCGGCTCTTTGTGCTTCAGGACTTCAGAACTTCAGGATGTAAATCATGGAAATCTCCTGAAGTAACTTTCTCTCAGTTGATGTGGTATTTTTTCGTCACTTCAGGACTTTGGGACTTCAGGAGTTCAAGATGTAAAGCATGGAAATCTCCTGACGTGACTTTCTCCCGGTTGATGTGGCAGTCTCTCGTCACTTCGGGACTTCGACACTTCGAGATGTAAAGCATGGAAATCTCCTGAAGTAACTTTCTCTCGGTTGACATGGCAGTCTCTCGTCACTTCAGGAGTTCGGGATGTAAAGCATGGAAATATCCTGAAGTAACTTTCTCCCGCTTGACATGGCAGTATCTCGTCACTTCGGGACTTCAGGATATAAAGCATGGAAATCTCCTGAAGTAACTTTCTTCCGATTGATGTGGCAGTCTCTCGTCACTTCGGGACTTCGGGACTTTGTCATTTGGGAGTTTATGTTTTATTTGAATTGAAAACTTCCAAAGTGGTACAGGCTCGGAGTGACATGGCGTCATTTCAACACTTCAGAGATTTTGTTTGGTCTTTAAACCCTACGCGAATTTGAAACTCCGAATGTGTGAGAGCCATTAATCTGAACTGTACATGGGATCTCCACCTTTGAAAATTGAGCCTGTCTTCTTGCTTGTATTTCAAGCTCGAAATGGACTGCTCTGAGTGTTGTGTTTTTTCTCATGGTTTCTCCCTGTGCATACAACATACTTTATTGACCTGTCGTAAGCTCAATTAATCGAAAACAAGATGACAATATATTCGAACAAAATCATGATATGTGTTTACGCTTCAAGAAAAACACAAAAACTCTATGCAAATAATTAGTCAAGCAAGACAATAAGGAAAACCAAGTCATTAAACAAATGGGAAACTATCTTGACCAACTTTAAGAGGAAAGATTTTTGGGAAGGTACGTGGAAAAGAGAGAGAAGGGGCAGGGGTGCATACTTAGGTCTTAACATGGGGGACATGATTATTTGGATGATTTGAGTGAAGGATTTAGGTGATGTGAACTTGACGGAGCTAGTGAAAACGTTTTAAAATCTGAGTGGAAAGATATCACAAGGACAACATGTTTGGGAAAAATTAATACAAATTAGCGTGTGATAACAAGATAAAATATTTGGAGTGCCCCCCACTCCCCTAACATTTAAAGTTGCTACAATCATTTTTTAACCCTCATCGTAGATTTCTACCATCGTAAAACTTGTAATGACATTAGTCACCTTCTCTTTTCCTAGCTTCCTAGCACTTCTAGTTTTGAGAGGGGAGAAATATTTTTCCAGTCCTCCATGAATGACCCCTTTCAAAATTGTAGACTCTCCCACCGAACTGTAATCAAATTATTTTTTTTAATTCTCAACCACCTTATTCTTTTCTATGGACTTTGGAAAAAGATCGGTAGTGGAGATCGATTTAGGACATCTTTATAAGAGGGAATAAAATTTAATAAGGAGTCATCTATCTCAAATAGGACAATTGGGTTTGTCTGATTGTTAACACTCAGGGAATCTAAGGTGTCCTCGACAACTCCACAGTTTAATGAATCATGTACATTTGGAGGAGAAGACTCAATCGCTAGTACAATAGGTTCATCTAGAATTTTATGATCCCGATCCTCCAATCCCACACTTTTCTTTGCGTTGGGGTTCCCCATTAAGTTTGTAAGACATGCCAATATCCCATCTATCTCAATTGACCTAGGCACCCTAGACGAGGAAATATTTTCAATAGTCGGTCTTCCCCATCCCCCGGAGGCTACAAGAGGTTGACCACTC
Source organism: Picea mariana (assembly GCA_032191745.1). Taxonomy (NCBI): domain Eukaryota; kingdom Viridiplantae; phylum Streptophyta; class Pinopsida; order Pinales; family Pinaceae; genus Picea; species Picea mariana. Next base: position 151,905 of record JASDQU010102743.1, on the reverse strand, counting down.
TGCAAATTTAAAATTTCTTCCTCGATCCCAAAGTTTAAAGCATCCATCTCCAGGGGAGGGAAAAGCTCACCTACTCATTTAGATGTTCCTTCAATACTGATAGTAACCCCCATGCTCACAATCTCTCTCGATGGATCCATAGACAACAAAGGTAGTCCAGTTAACTCCCCTCCCGAAAATATGTTTCCCAACTCCCCTCCTGATACCCTCACTTTCAAATCCCTTCCCAAGACCACCGAGGAAGAGCGGATAACATTATACACATCCAAAATCTCCTTCTGGACCCCCTCCCCGCAAAACTCCCCAATACCCAGAGTATTAACTACAGTAGAAGATTTACATTCATGCCCTAGCATCATATTAGTGATAGTCCTTGTTTGGGAGGACTCCAACCTTAATTACCACAACCAATTTAATTCACAAATAGACAGTGAGGAAAAAGACTATGGCACAATGTTTTTAAATTACCAAATACTGTGTCGCTATCCAAAGCCGATGGATGCAAGGTCTCTGTAAAGTCTTCAAATTCTGTAGTTGGGATAGTTGGCTGCATTTCCACCTCCACCTCAAATGTCGAGTCATGTTGGCAGCCCTACATATTTTCAACTTTTTAAAGAATCAAATAATAAATTATATAGCTGCCTACCTGGGGTCATACAATTATTGTTCTTCATAAGCAATTTTTGAAACTACGAATGTGATCTTTCGGTTATTCCTAGTATTTTTGTTTTCATGCTTCATTCATGACTGAAATCATGAACGAAGCATTAAAACCTATGATTGTTTTACCTCTTTATCTAAAGCTTATGAAAGGTGGATGGCTCTACAGTTTTTGTTAATAAAGATTTTTGTTTCCTACTAAAAAGCTCATCTTCTTTGTTGACTCCTCAAATGTGAAGCATGCTTTGGGTTGTTATTTGAATCACCAATGATCCATTTGATTTAAACCTTGATATATATTTTTGTGGCTCTTGGTCATGCCTATCCTTGTCTCTACCTTTTGGTTTATAAAATTTTTCCTCTCCTGAACTTTAGAAACCAAACCCACCTTGTTGCACAATGATAAAGTTTTAATGCACCTGGTTGTGGCCTGTACCCTGTGGGAGGTGGCAGTCTGACAATGATAAACCCATCACTTCGAGCTAAGTCTCAGGCTTCACACGTACTCATGGCATTCATTTCACAAAACGCCTTTCATTTGGTATTGAAGAACCTCTGTTCATACGCGCTAGGGTATTGATGAGTTTTGGGTCTGAAATATCGCTCTGGTCTTCTCCTAGAAACCTTCCATACTAACTATGTTTTATTGTCTGCCTTTTGAATCCCCATGGCCCTTTTCGTTAGGATTGAACCCAATGGCTCTCAAACCCTGCTCCTGTGTGATGATGCAAGGGAGGATCTTGAGGGTCAAGGCTAGCTTGTTTTTCTTGAGAAATTCCAGGGTTTTAACTTGCGAACCGCTCAGGAATTTTCCCTTTCTTTTGACGGATGTTGAGCCAAGGTAGGAGACATTTAGGTCGAGGTCATAGAGGAATTTTTATTTCAAGCAAAAGGTCTTCCTTTGAGCAGGAAGAAGTGGTTTAAAAACGCCAAGGTCGACGAGGTTTCATGGAGCCTGTTCTTCACATCTAGAAAAATCAACTGTTGTGATAAAGGTATGCCTGTGTCCTTTTTAAAAAATCAGTGGCATGGTTTTCTAGCAATCTTGAGACAATTCGTGACATGCGAAGGCCTCTTTGGTTTTTTTTTTCTATATCACATACATTTGTTGATGAATTTCATCGGGTTTCAGTTAAACATGCCCTATTACCTGTGGAGAAGCATGTATAAAATGGCGAAAAGGTATAAGAGACAAGGTTTGAATTCAAGCCTGTTTCACCACGGTCTGATAAATATATTGTTGGTACATCAATTGAATTTACAAAATGATGATTGGAATTCCTTCCTAACCCGAAATGGTTTCGCTAACTCCAATACTGTAGAGGTTGACAAACCCATGATAGAGGAAACCATAGTCCCTGCCAGAGCGGTTCTTTCATCTACAGAGTCCTGTGTTACGGCCACCCTTAGTGAGCCTATACCCAACCAAAAATTTGCTGAGCAGAGCCATGAACAACACGCCCATCCTAACGCCTTTGCTAAGAATGCAAACAGGCCTACGTGTAAACCATCTAAAGGTGAAATCGATTTAGGTTTTAAAAATAAAAGGGCAGGTAGGTTTATCTCAAGGAAACTACGAAATAAGCCAAACTCTCATGTGATCTCTATCAAAGTGATCATGATCCATGAGAGCTCCGATTCAGAGATCGAGAGATTCTTGGCCGAAGAAGACCCTCCTTACCTCAAACTAGGTCTTGACCAGGCTTACAATTTCATAGATAATTTGCCACCCTGCCTGAAGCACAGTCAAGGATTTCTAGGTATCAAGTTTGATAATAAATCCATAGGCAACAATGGAGACGTTCTGACACACGACCATGGGTATTCTCAAATGGCTGTCACAGATTCACAATGTGAAATTTGTTTGTTCTGGATTGACAAATATTATAAAGACATACCCATTTTACAATCGCAAAACAAAACCCTCACTGTTCAAGTCGACTCACTAATGGATGAAAATCATAGGCTAAAGTCCATTGTTCAGAGACAAGGAAAATGTTTAAAAACGACTGGGAACATAATAGTGAAGAATGTCGAGAGTGTAATAGCAGTGGTCAATTCTGACATCTTGTAAATCGAATTGATTTTCCAGTTAAAGGTAAAGATTTGTTTTTATCTTAAATTGTGTTACATCTTTGTTTATAGAATAAATTAAATTTCGTTGCTAAAATAAGACTAGCTACAGAATCAGCAGATTTTGTAGCCAGTCTATTCTTATTTGAAATTTAGAAGATATTGGTTAAATGTATATCTGAATCTCTTTATTTCATCCTTTTCTTTCAGGATATCTAGCAGTTGATGGTGACCAAATGATATGAAGCATTTTTGGCTTATTAGCCATATCCGTGGCTCATTTTTTGTGTAAACAGGAACAAACTCTTTTAGTTTTTAGAGATTTAATATGATATGGAGTGGTTATATTCCCCTCTATTTTTTAATCATCATATCATTGTGGAAATTTAATATTATCTTACAAGATAAGACAGTTAGCTTTTCTAAACCCTTTAAAAACTCATATTTTTTGTAATGAAGACATCTTGGCCTGGGGCTGAAGGTGGACAATTTATTCACGAATTTGGACGGAACATTTATTTACATTTTGGCTTTAGCTCTTTGTAAATGTTGTTTTCATTTATGGTTTGTTTATTCTGATCAATCAATAGTTGTTGATAGCTTTTGTCTTCACAATTTATTATGGCATTGGGAAAATTTCTCTAAAATATCGTCCACATTTTGATGCTTCAAATATTTAAAAGAATGATCATTCGTTCAACCCAAATTATAAGATTTCTCTTTAATTTTGTTGAAGGATTAAAAGCATGTTGTTACAATCAGATTTATCTTAAATGTAATTACTTGCAATCACAAATATCACAGCAATTAATTGCATCTCATCATTCTGTCATTAAAATTCAACAGTCAATATATTGTTTTGCATTTATTCCAAACAGTTTCAAGGTTCATTGCAGGTTTATCTCTTGGACAGGTTGGTTGGATATTCTATGATCATACAAATCTTGGATGCATGTCGATTAACTCATTAATATGTTAGTTTATTTCTTTTTGTCATTTGTTTGTCTTCGAAACTCTAATATATCGCCTGGATTTGACCGTCCACATACTCCTGTTTCATAGTATATTTTTCTATTTAATCTTAGATTAATAAAGAGAAAACAAAAATAGCTTATGTGCTTTATTTATCAGCTTTTGTTAAAGCAGCCATCTTCACATAGATTTTCGTGAGTTTAGATTAAAACTCACAACTTGTATATCATGCACATAAATAATATAGGTAGATCTATTGGTTAAATACTATCTACAATAGTTATATATATTTATGTACATAAACATATTAAGTGGTTATTTAATAGTTAGCTCTTTATTTATTTTATTTGTTTCTTCTAGGACTTTTAGATTAGACAACGGAGCCATTAAACCCATCAGAACGAGTTATACCAAACGGATTAAGTTATTTAGACAACCTCAGATCGGACTCGTTCTTCCAATTGACGGAAGATTATTTTCGCCCATCAACAAATGGCGCTAGAAGAAGGGCTTGAACACAATTGATGGCATGTGGAGGTCGCAAGACTCCTCCCCCACACACCCGCTCCCTTGTAGTAACAAGAAGTCGTTCTGATGACAACGTTACTTCTCAAACAACAACCACCTCAATTGAAAATCCACAGATTATTGCTGAGCCAGTAACCCCAAACCCTCCAGGGTCTGATGTACAAGAAATTGTTCGTCAATCACTTCTGAGGACACATGGTGCTTTGGCCTGTATCAGACAACCAGGTCAGCCACTGAATCAACCCTTAGATTTCTCTGATATCAGGGAACAACTTGAATGCACTGGTCTTCTCCTAAATCCTACAGATCCAGATTACATCCTCACCCCTGCATTTGGAGGATCTGGTATCCCACCTTCACCACCTCCTTCATCCCCTTCCTCTTCGGGAGAAGAATCATCCGACAAAGGTAGTTCTTCATCTCAGCCTTCAACACCACCTGTGCCCATGGAAATCCAAACAATCCCGCCAGGCCCTGGCTCGATCAAGATATTGTGGCCATACCTGGACCCCAACACCTTTTGCCTAAACATCCAGAGAAATGGCTCCCTAAATTCGATCCAGATTCTAAGAAAATCGTTGAGGATCACATAAAAAAATTCATGCTAGCCATTAGACTCCGAAGCATAGAACACGAAGATTTAGTATGTAGATTTTTTCCATATACGTTCAAAGGCAATGCCTCTACATGTTATTTTTCCCAACAACCCCACACCATTGTATCTTGGGATAAATTCGAGTCTTGTTTCCTCAAGAAATTCGGAGATGACAAATCTCCTGAAGTCTTAGTCATAGAACTCTCCAGCTTAAAGATGAACCCTGAGGAAAAAATAAAATATTTTAATCAAAGGTTTCTCACGTTAAAGAATCGAATCCCCATTGATTCAATGCCTACTGAAAATCTTATCGTAGCATATTACACCAAAGCTCTACACCAGAATATAGAAATTTGGGTAAAAAGGTCTAAAAAGGCAACATTATTGGAAGCCTTCGAGGAGGCGAGCCAAATTGAGAAAGATATTCTAAGCCTAAAGAATAATATCAGTAATGAGGCAGAGATTAACCCATCTTCCAAGAAGAAAATAGAAATTCTTCCTAGACCTCCCCAAACCAAAACACAATCAGAGAGTTCAAATCTGGAAAATTTACAAAAGGTCGTTCAGAAATTGTCTAATCAAGTCGTAGATTTAAGGAGATCAGCTGAAGAAGCTTCTTCAAGCAAAGGATCTTACAAACCTCCTTTTAGAAAACCTTTTCCCTCAAACCGGCCCAGCTTAAATTCTGAAGGCTTTAACCTATAAAGCTTACAATATGCTATACAGACAATCCTTGAAGCACATTTTAACTTACTTCCCCCTGAGATTTCTGAAGACATGGTTGAACAAGAAATAGTGGAAGAGGACGAACCCTCTCCCAACATCTTTGGGCATTTTTCGGACAGTATCTTTCAAGCCAATTTTAAAACAGTTCATCCTTACAATACCATAAGCAAAACCCAGAATAAACCCTCTTCTGAAATTGGAACTAATGCGCCCCAAAAACAGTTTAAGTAGACTAAAACTAAACAGAATTCAGTAACCCCAAGTTTAGAATACGATTTGATTGAAGACCTTAAGAATCTTAGAGCTAATATTTATGTTTATGAATTGTTGAAATTTCATTTTCTTCTGCAAAAGATGCTTCAGAACATTGTGGAAAACAACAAAAACAACAATCTGAACAACACAAAACTGGCAGAATTCAGCCCTAAAACACCTCAAAAGGTCCCTGCTAAAACAACACTAGAACTCTCGGATAAAAGAGACCTTGCTGTAAAAAGTATAACAAATGTGGATAAAATAATTCCAGGGACTGCTACTAAAAACCAGCAAAGTTTTGTTGTCAATATTTATAAAAATGTCCCACCTTTTTTATTGACCTTCGAAATTTTCAATAGGAATGTACATAATTGTATGGTAGATTCTGGCGCATCGTCAAATGTAATGCCTTGATCTGTCTGCCAAAAAATCAATTCTAAAGTTCAACCTTCCAGTCTGAAAATTATTTAGCTTGATCGAACCAGCGTTAAAGTGATAGGTGAATTAAAAAATGTCATTATTAGGTTATCCTCTAATCCTAAAGTTCACCAAATTATTGATATCATTGTCGTTGACATCCTGAAAGTATATGGCTTATTTTTAAGCAGGGATTGATCCAAACAGTTGCATGCCTACTTTGCGACAGGTTGGTCCCATTTGTGGTTGCTAGAGAATGGAAAGCCTAACAGAATCAAGATCAATCGTGAGCATTACCTCAAGCTCACCATGACCGATTTAAATGACGCTAATGAACCATTTACTGCTTTCGCTAATTCACCCAAAATGTAGGGAATGAACACCTTTTTCAGTAACTTCATGGTGGAAACTTCTATCATTACTAACCCAAAACAGCAGTCAGAACTTGTGACATGCACACAATCGGCAGTTCTTCCTAATGTGTCATATATGGATGATGAGGCTCACATATGGTCTCTCTACTTCGATGGATCCAAATCTAAAGAAGGAGCTGGTGCAAGATGTGTCCTCATTGACCCAGTAGGTAACAAAACTTTGATCGCTTGCTAATTAGAATTTGAATGCACAAACAACACAATTGAATATGAGGCACTTCTACAAGGACTCAGAAAGGCACTAGATCTGAAAATACATAATTTAATGGTATTCGGCGATTCAGAAATTGTGGTCAAGCAGGTAAGAAATTCCATTCATTGCCTATCACCACACCTGAAAAGTTATCAAGCTGAGGTATGGAATCTAATGCACAAATTTTCCACATTTAACATTAAATCCATTCCAAGATTAAATAATTCTGAGGCGGATTTGTTAGCTAATGTTGCTTCGAAACTTTTTCCCATAGAAGGCCTTTCTCTGAACATATTTTGATCGAGTTTTTGTTTAGACCATCAGTCCCAGACGACATAACTAACTGGAGAGTGTTTGATGATGATTAATAGATCATCAGTTTCCTGCACATGGAAGACACTTTTCGAGGTGCGGTTATTGATGAAGGCACCCATGATGAAGGCCTCCGCAATTTTACGATAATATCGGACCCAAGGTCTCCCGAAACGGCATCAGATCTGGTAAATTCTATCCCGAAATCTGTGGTAAGATTAGAAAAGTTTTACGATTTGCATGACAAATTCAGAAAATTGATAAATTGTAAAACAAATAGTTCTTCCTTGACCCATGAAAAGGTAAATCTGGAACTAAATATAATCCACAATGCATCAATTTGGGAATGGTATGTTCCGAGCAAGAGAAATCAGCCTTTATAAAACTGTTTAAAGAATTTAAGGATGTGTTTGCTTGGACATATGACGATCTAAAAACGTTTGAACCTAACATTATACAACATACCATTCCCATGAAACCCCAGACTCAACCTTTTCAACAGAAGTTAAGAAAGATGCACCCAAAACTTGAACCAACGATCAAGAAAGAACTAAACAAACTTTTGAATGCAAAGATAATTTTCCCAGTAAGGCATACACAGTGGGTTTCTAACCTTGTCCCTGTGAGGAAGAAAAGTGGTGAAATTCGACTATGTGTTGATTTCTGAAACTTAAACCGAGCATCTGACAAAGACAACTACCCTATTCCTCTGATGGAACAAATTCTCCAGCAGGTATCTGGTTCTGAAAGATTGTCACTACAAGACGGTTTTTCAGGGTACAACCAGGTCCTCATGTCTCCTCTAGACCAGCTGAAAACCACTTTTCGTACTCCATGGGTTACCTATGCTTATAGAAAGATGCCCTTTGGGCTTATAAACACCGGTCCCACTTTCCAGAGAGTGATGGATATCGTTTTTCACAGTCTAATCAATCAATCTGTAGTAGTCTATCTCGATGATGTCACTGTTTTCTCCAAGAATAAGGAAGATCATTTGGCCCATCTAAGATCTATTTTACAACGATGTCGTAAGTACGGTATCTCTCTAAATCCTAAAAAATCTGTCTTTGCAGTGGAACAAGGCAAGCTGCTCGGATTCATAGTATCCAATGAAGGGATGGTCATTGACCCCAAGAGGACTCAAGTCATTTCAAAACTTCCTCCCCCCTCTTCTAAAAAATCTATGCAATCTTTTCTAGGTCAGATAAATTTTGTCAGAAATTTCGTTCTGAGTTTCTCGGAAATGGTGAGGCCATTACAAAACTTAATAAAAAAAGATGTGCAATATCATTGGGGACCTCAAGAAAGTTAAGCTTTTGACTCAATAAAAAAAACCATAGTGGAGGCTCCATCCCTAATGAGCCCTGACTTTTCACGAGATTTCACTCTTTACATGTTTTCCTTCGATCGATCTTATGTCGTTGTGCTAACCCAAAAGAATGCTGAAAACAACGAAGTTCCCATTGCCTTTATGAGCTCAGCCTTTAAGGGAGTAGAGCTTAATTATCCAGCTGTAGATCCGCAGGCTTACGCTGTTTTTAAAGCAATAAAACATTTTCGATAATATCTACTAAAATCTAGAACTAAAGTCATTGTTCCTTACCATGTTGTTAGAAATTTGTTAGTACAAAAAGAACTGGGTGAAAAACGGACAAACTGGGTGACATCCTTACAAGAGTATGACTTCGAAATCACCCCAGCACAAATTGTTAGAGGCCAAGGTCTATGTAAATTAGTCGTTGATTCAGTTGAAGAACAACAAAGTCAAACTGATATGTTAATTGAAGATCAACATAATCAAAGTCCAATCTATTGTGTACAAAATCATACCAATTCTTGGTATGACGACATTAAGTTCTATCTAACACATGGTTCAGCTCCTCATCACCTTGATCCMAAAAAGAGGAGAGCGTTGAGATAAAAGTCTGCACCTTTCCATCTTGTGAATGGTATATTATTTCGCAAAAAATTTGATGAAATCCTCATGCGTTTTCTAGCAAGAGATGAAGCAGATAAAGTATTATCTGAGTTGCATGCAGGGGAAGYTGGTGAGCATTTCATTGGAGACACTACCACCCAMAAAGTATTAAGGGCAGGGTATTATTGGCCCATGCTTTTCAAAGATGCCCATACATTATGCCACAAATGCGTAATCTATCAAAAGGCTTCAGGAAGAGTACAGAAGGCAGCATTCCCGCTGCAACCTGTCTCGGTGGATTTCCCTTTTCATCGATGGGGTCTTGACATCATTGGCCCAATTAACCCCACCTCCTCGCAGCAGCATAAATACATCATTACAACAACAGACTATTTTACTAGATGGTTCGAGGCTGCGCCATTAAAAGTGGTAAACACCATTCAGGTAATATCTTTCCTTAATTCAAACATCATTACTCGATTCGGTATTCCTGAATGTCTGGTTTTCGATAATGCTTCCTATTTCTCATCCCTCAATTTGAGTGTCTTTGCTTTAGAAAAAGGGATAAAACTGAAGTATTCTACCAGCTATTACCCCCAAGGAAATGGTTTAGCATAATCGACAAACAAAAACCTAATCAAGATCATCAAGAGGACAGTTTTTGAAAACCACAAAAACTAACACAACGCACTTTTCAATGCAATATGGGCTGATAGGGTGACCCCGAAAACCACTATTGGTAATTCCCCATTTTTTCTTGTTTACGGAAGGGAAGCAATTCTTCCTCTGCATGTTTTTTTTCCCTCTCTGCAACTATCCCAGAAAGTTCAGGAAGAAGATTGTCCTCCCTTGGAAAGTCGAATTAATGCTTTGCTGAAGCTAGAAGAGGTAAGAGCTCAAGCAAAACAAAAACTGGATCAGCATCAACATATTGTCAAAAGATGGTTTGATTCAATTTCTGCCTCGGACAGGAATTTTGAGGTAGATGATCTTGTCCTCAAGTGGGATAAACCTCATGAGGGGAAAGGCGAACGTTCCAAAACCTGTGGTTGGGACCCTTCTTAATCACCGAAAAACTAGGTCCCAGTTCTTTCTACCTGTAGAATTTAGAGGGACATCCAGACACCTTTCCAGTGAATGGCCAAGCTCTCAAGAGGTATTTCGCCTGACAAATCCTAGATACACCTTTTGTACATATCTTTTCTATTTTGGTTTGTTTTGGTTTTCCTTTTCATTTTTCTTTCTTTTTATTAATTTGTGTTTTGGCCTTCTCGTTCAAACATGCCTGTATTATGGTCTAATTCAAAAGGGAGAACATAATTCTTCATCTTTAAACAGCTGCCAAGGACTGTCGAAGCATCAACTGTTGTATTTTCTTAAGAAAAACGTAGACTAGTTAAAGATGGTTTTTTGTCGAGAATTGATTTTTGGTTTCAATTTGCATTTGAGAGAAAACACATCTATCATTAAAAGCTCTTTATGTTGTCCCTGCTTTTAAGAAAGCATCTCAAGGATGCCTTCCTGTCCTCGAAAAATTAGTTTCATCAATGAACTATTTTCAGACCATGATGAAGGTTAGCAAGAAAAAATTAAAAGAGCCAGAAAATAACAAATGTGCCAAAGACTGAAATTTTTAGCATCACCCCGCTCTTCTGAATATCTATAAATTATATCAATAATTCTCACAAGAGTTGTGGGAAGTGTTTGCAAACCTGTCGGGATACTGAATAGGTCTGCTGGCAGCGGGTTAATGCATGCATGATGCCAAGACAACTTTGCTGGGGTACTGAATGAGCCCGCTGGCAGTGAAGCGATGTCAGGTTAAAGAAAATTCTCAGGTAAAATTCTTTTTGATCATAAGCATCCTTCATTCTGATTTGAAATTTCTTGGATAGGATAGAGGTGTCAGAGTGGGTTAATTGGCATCCCTATCGAGGCTATGGATACCTACTGGCAGCAATGGCCCTGTCAACAACATTGGAGCCATTAACTTAAACATCATGGCTTTCATTTGTGAAGTCTGTCACTAGATTTCATTTTTCAACCAAATATATCTTCAGCTGGACCACGTAATGATTATCAAAGATGGTCAAATGTCTTTCAGTTGTTCTCTGATTTGAAATCATTCAAACATTTTTAACCTGAACTCGTCAGTAATACAGAGATAACTACTTCTCCCAGCAAGTCGTCATTGTCGGCAGCCCTACATATTTTCAACTTTTTAAAGCATCAAATAATAAATTATGTGGTTGCCTACCTGGGGTCATACAATTATTGTTCTTCATAAGCAATTTTTGAAACTACAAATGTGATCTTTCAGTTATTCCTAGTATTTTCGTTTTCATGCTTCGTTCATGACTGAAATCATGAACGAAGAATTAAAACCTATGATTGTTTTACCTCTTTATCTAAAGCTTATGAAAGCTGGATGGCTCTACAGTTTTTGTTAATAAAGATTTTTGTTTCCTGCTATAAAGCTCATCTTCTTTGTTGACTCCTCAAATGTGAAGCATGCTTTGGGTTGTTATTTGAATCACCAATGATCCATTTGATTTAAACCTTGATATATATTTTTGTGGCTCTTGGTCATGCCTATCCTTGTCATTACCTTTTGGTTTATAAAATTTTTCCTCTCCTAAACTTTAGAAACCAAACCCACCTTGTTGCACAATGATAAAGTTTTAATGCACCTGGTTGTGGCCTGTACCCTGTGGGAGGTGGCAGTCCAACAACGATAAGCCCATCACTTCGAGCTAAGTCTTGGGCTTCGCACGTACTCCTGGCATTCATTTCATGAAACACCTTTCATTTGGTATTGAAGAACCTCTGTTCATACGTGTTAGGGTATTGATGAGTTTTGGGTCTGAAATATCGCTCTGGTCTTCTCCTAGAAACCTTCCATACTCACTGTGTTTTATTGTCTGCCTTTAGAATCCCCATGGCCCCGGTCATCAGGATTGAACCCAATGTCTCTCAAACCCTGCTCCTGTGTGATGATGCAAGGGAGGATCTTGAGGGTCAAGGCTGGCTTGTTTTTCTTGAGAAATTCTAGGGTTTTAACTTGCGAACCGCTCAGGAATTTGCCCTTTATTTTGACGGATTCCGAGCCAAGGTAGGAGACATTAAGATCGAGGTCACAGAACAATTTTTAGGTCAAGCAATAGGTATTCCTTTGAGCGGGCAGAAGTGGTTTAATAACGCCAAGGTCGAGGAGGTTCCATGGAGCCTATTCTTCACATCTAGAAAAATCAACTGTTGTGATAAAGGTATGCCTATGTACTTGTTAAAAACCTGGTGGCATGGTTTGCTTGCAATCCTGAGACAATTCATGACATGCGATGGCCGCTTTGTTTTTTTTTTCTATATCACATACGTTTGTTGATGAATTTCATCGGGTTTCAGTTAAACATGCCCTATTACCTGTGGAGAAGCATGTATTAAATGGAGAAAAGGTATAAGAGACAACGTTTGAATTCAAGCATGTTTCAACACAGTCTAATAAAGATACTATTGGTACATCAATTGAATTTACAAAATGATGATTGGAATTCCTTCCTAACCCGAAATGGTTTCGCTAACTCCAATACTGTAGAGGTTGACAAACCCATGATAGAGGAAACCATAGTCCCTACCAGAGCGGTTCTTTCATCTGCAGAGGCCTGTGTTACGGCCACTCTCAGTGAGCCTATACCCGAACAAAAAGTTGTTGAGCAGAGCCATGAACAACACGCCCATCCTAACGCCTCTGCTAAGAATGCAAAAGGGCCTACATGCAAACCATCTAAAGGTGAAATCGATTTAGGTTTTAAAAATAAAAGCGAAGGTAGGTTGATCTCAAGGAAACTACAAAATAAATCAAACTCTCATGTGAGCTCGATCAAAACGATCGAGATCCATAAGAGCTCTGATTCAGAGATAGAGAGGTTCTTGGTCGAAGAAGACCCTCCTTACCTCAAACCAAGTCTCGACCAGGCTTACAATTTCGTAGATAATTTGCCACCAAGCCTGAAGCATAGTCAAGGATTTCCAGGTATCAAGTTTGATAAGAAATCCATAGGCAACAGTGGAGACGTTCTGGCACACAGCCGTGGGTATTCTCAAACGACTGTCACAGATTCACAATGTGAAATTTGTTTGTTCTGAATTGACAAATATTATACAGACATACCCATTTTACAATCGCAAATCAAAACCCTCATTGTTCAGGTCGACTCACTAATGGATGACAATCATAGGCTAAAGTCCATTGTTCAGAGACAAGGCAAACGTTTAAAAACAACTCGGAACATAATAGTGAAGAATGTCGAGAGTGTAACAGCAGTGGTCAATTCTAACATCTTGTAAATCGAATTGATTTTCCAGTTAAAGGTAAAGATTTGTTTTTATCTTAAATTGTGTTACATCTTTGTTTATAGAATAAATTAGATTTCGTTGCTAAAATAAGACTAGCTACAGAATCAGTAGATTTTGTAGCCAGTCTATTCTTATTCGAAATTTAGAAGATATTGGTTAAATGTATATCTGAATCTCTTTATTTCATCCTTTTTTTTCAGGATATCTGGCAGTTGATGGTGACCAAATGATATGAAGCATTTTTGGCTTATTAGCCATATCTGTGGCTCAATTTTTGTGTAAACAGGAACAAACTCTTTTAGTTTTTAGAGATTTAATGTGATATGGAGTGGTTATATTCCCCTCTATTTTTTAATCAGCATATCATTGTGGAAATTTAACCTTATCTTACAAGATAAGACAATTAGCCTTTCTAAACCCTTTAAAATCTCATATTTTTTGTAATGAAGGCATCTTGGCCTGGGGCTGAAGGTGAACAATTTATTCATGAATTTGGACGGAACATTTATTTAAATTTCGGCTTTAGCTCTCTGTAAATGTTGTTTTCGTTTATGGTTTGTTTATCATGATCAATCAATAGTTGTTGATAGCTTTTGTCTTCACAATTTATTATGGCATTGGGAGAATTTATCTAAAATATCGTCCACGTTTTGATGCTTCAGATATTAAAAAGAATGATCATTCGTTCAACCCAAATGATAAGATTTTTCTTTAATTTTGTTGAATGATTAAAAGCATGTTGTTACAGTCAGATTTATCTTAAATGTAATTGCTTGCAATCACAAATATCACAGCAATTAATTGCATCTCATCATTCTGTCATTAAAATTCAACAGTCAATATACTGTTTTGCATTTATTCTGAACAGTTTCAAGGTTCATTGCAGGTTTATCTCTTGGACAGGTTGGTTGGATATTCTATGATCATACAGATGTTGGATGCATGTCGATTAACTCATTAATAGGTTAGTTTATTTATTTTTGTGTTTGTTTGTCTTCGAAACTCTAATATATGGTCTGGCTTTGACCGTCCACATACTCCTGTTTCATAGTATATTTTTCTATTTAATCTTAGATTAATAAAGAGAAAACAAAAATATTTTATGTGCTTTCTTTATCAACTTTTGTTAAAGCAGCCATCTTCACATGATTTTCGTGAGTTTAGATTAAAACTCGCAACTTGTATATCATGCACATAAATAAGATAGGTAGATTTGTTGTTTAAATACTATCTACAATATATATATATATAGACATATACATATTAAGTGGTTATTTAATAGTTAGCTCTTTTATTTCTTTTATTTGTTTCTTCTAGGACTTTTAGATTTGGCCAAAAGAGACATTAAACCCGTCAGAATGTGTTACACCAAACGGCTTGGGTTATTTAGACAACCCCGAGCCGGACTCGTTCTTCCAATTGACGGACGGTCATTTTCACCCGTCAACAAGTCAGAACAGTAGGGTGGTGATTTCTTCCGAACCCTAGGACATTGATGCCTTAGGTGCCCTGTATCCTTACAAACTGCACATCTAAACAGAACCCCAATGTAGTCCAGCCTTTGTTGTTACATAATTCCTCGCCAAACGATATCCATCTCAGCAGGTAAAGCATGGTTCAATTCGATTTCAACCAACAATCACCCCACCCGTCTATCTTGACCTATTAGTAACTTTGAGTCAGCATGCAGAAATTTTCTGAGAGTGTCTCTTATCACCTTGAAGGCCTCAAGGTTCCAAATAGCTAGTGGACACCCAGGCAGCAGTACCCATAAATGGAGGAAGAGAATATGTTCCTTCTCAAGGTTAAAAGAATAGGTCCATCACTTCAGCATAAGTCTTCCATTGTTCACAATCCAAACTCTATTCATAACCTCCTTTGCATCCTCCAAAGATTTGAAGAGGAAACAAAACCAACATTTTATCAAAACGAAGACCTCTAGTGTGTATCCCAGCATTAGTCCCCAAGTATCTTCTACCCATCTATGGATTTCTCTAGCCTCCATCGACCAGTATCCAAATCGGCTCACAAGCACACACAGGGAGTAAGTGATGACTTCCCTCATCCCAATATCCCAGACGAGTGTCTAAGAAAGATTCTTTTTTTTAACCCTCCAGGCCTTTAAAACATCCATATTTTTTTCCTCCCCCGCAATTCTGTTTAAACTCGACCCAACAGAGTTAATCCCCTCCATGCAAGTATCAACTCTCCTTGATCCTCCTCCCTTAAAATATGAGAGTGTCTTCGTCTCTCCCACCATAGTCCCCTCCCTACAGAAACCTCCCTCTGAAACCTGATACGTGCTAAACTTCGTAGACAGTAAAGGATTATTCTTGTCCCGGGTGACCCCTCCTCCCCCAGGCTTCAACGCCCCCTCTACAACCTTGTTTTATACAGGCCCACCATTAAATCTCCCCTCCGCGTCTAAAACTAAGTTCCTTGACACAACACCCTTTTCTGTAGAATGTACCACTGACCCTCCCACATCCGAAACCTCACTGCAAAGCCCTCCCTCCAAAACCCTCAGCATGGAGGTCGTCAATAATTTGATCTCATGTGTTTGATCGCATGCATCCCATCCTCCCTGCACTTCCCGATCAAACATATTGTTTATGATCTTGATGGATCTTGTGTCCATCGATCCACGATCTAGCTTTCCACATGTCCCAAAAGTGGTACGAGACATAAACTCTAGCTCAGGTGTACTTACTCTCTCATCGGATCTTTTTAATAGCTAATGACACACCATTAATTCATCCCTGTACACCTCATCATACTTGTGGAGACTCACCTGGCTCCACTAGTTTTCTTCGTCCAAGCCAACTCCAAAGTCCACTATGTCCACTACCATTGAAATCTAGTGCTTATCTAGTCAGTTGCATCAAATAGAAAACTACCCTATTCTGACCCCCTACTCGCCTGCCATCAAACAAGACCTCTAAGAACCTTGTCTACAACCCTCTCGAGATCACCAAGGTCCGATCGACCCTCCCGTGCAATTCTCGATCAGGATGGCCTAGTTCGTTGCCCCAACCTAACTAGTGTTTTCATCCATTTTCTTAAAGATGTTATGAACTTGAGTTTATATATGAAGTGTCTGATGTTATGAAATTGGGTTTAATAATAAATTATTATAAAAATTAGTAATAAAATTAGGGATTTGATCTCCATTAAGTTGGTTGCTCTATGTAATTTAGCCATGTTTGATTTTCATGGGCACGTTTCATTAAATGTAAGATATGCATATTGAAATCAGAAGATGAGTTTAGGTGATTATATTAGAAGGATTCGGAGAACCTGCTAGAGAATAACTTTGAATTATAGGCAAGGAATTTAATAATGATGGCAGTGATGGAAACATGTTCTAAATAAACGCATGGTCTAAATGTCTCATTTTTTGGAGTTTTTATGGGCATATTTTTCGATAAATTTTTACTGAAATCCGACAAAAAATTATTGGAAATACATATTTGAGTGATTAAGTCTGTATAATTTGAGTTCCCTTAGGGTTTTTGAAGGTGCTCAATCCATTTATGCATTCAAAAATGAAATTTGAATAACAGAAAATGGATATTTCACCAAGATCTGTTTCACCGGATTCCAGTGAAAAAGTTCAAAAAATCGAATGTTTAGACAACACCCGAAATAAATGGTTTATGTGAATTTTAAATGCAACTTCATTAGTTGTTATATGCATTTTAAATGCAACTTCATTAGTTGTCATTGATATTATTCGGCGTTGTCTAATTGTTTTACAAAATGGTTTTTTTCATATGATCAGGCAATATAAATCTGCACTAAACCACTATTTTTTTTCTTTAAAATCCATTTTTGAATGTAGAAATGGATTCAGCATGTTGAAAAACTCTTGGAAATTCAAATTATACATAAATAATCACTTAAATCTGCATATCTAACAATTTCTTGTCGGATTTCAAGCAAATATCCCCAAAAAAAAATCACTAAAGAAAAATCATTTCTGAGAACGGTTTGAGTACAACGTATTATTCTATTCAAATTGTATTGTAGCTTGTGTTTCCTCATTTGACTTATTGGCATTTTCACTCTCACATATTCCAAATGAATGGATGGATCGTCTGCGTCAAAGTGTTATCCATGTCATGATAATGACATTTGCTAATAAATCTGATTATTTGGCTGTCAGTTCAACGTTTTTGTGTAGATCATTGTCATATTTTATTTTAATTTAAGCAATCTAGTGTTGAAATACCGTCAGTGGGGATACGTGGATAAGAACATGTTTCATCGGTGAATTTTCCTTCTCTAATGTTACAGATAAAAACTGTAGCAATGTGGGGTATGTTGTGATGAGGAACGACCACGTGGATTAAATTTATTCGTTGTGGAAATGCATGTGGTATGTCTGATGATCCTCCATCTGAATTAATTGCAACACAAGCATCTAGGAAAGATAATAATCATGCTCTTGTTGCAATTAATTCAGATGCAAGATCTTCTTCCTTCTTCTTCTTGGCTCCTTCAAGAATGGGGTTTCTAAGGTTGTTATGTTGAAGTATCTATGCCATAAGATTTATTTGCTTCTTCATGCATGTGGATTATTCATGATTTGGTTTATTGCAACAAGTGTACTTATTTCCCTTCCTCTTCTTCTTCTCTTTGTAATTTGAAGAGTCTTTGGAACCTGAAGAATCCTCGAAGGGTTTGGATGTATCTTTCCATGTCAACCCTGATTTGATTATATTTTCCATTGTAAGGTAACCATAGGTGTGACCAATCAGTGGTGAAATACCCCTTAAGCATAGATTAGATCGTCTATGCTTAAGGGGTATTTCACCACTGATTCTGGTGCATACCATATGTTTTTGATTAGAGGCATCGTGACTGCATTTTGTTTATGTTACGGTTTTTTGAATGTAAACAATCTCTTGAATATTATGAAAGGGAGAATAGTAAATGAAAAGGGGATTTTGATTTTTTATTGGATCTAGACAATACTTTTACTGTATGGTGAATTGAACAAGAGACATATTTGGAATTTTGGTAATCGATATATTCAATTGAGGTTATTCTTATTGGATGTGTTTCTTTATGAATGCATGGACAATGGCTTTGTGAGTTTCTTCATTTCCATGTTATATATGTTCATATTACCAGGATTTATTCTTGAATGGAACAATGATATAATGAGCAGGAAAAATAAAGACTTGTTTTTCTACTTATTATATTGTCACTTTAACATATTCCTTGTATTTATGAATTAATTCTTATTCAAGCAGTGTTATTTTTTGTTGTATTCATTTCAGTAATCTACTCCTAATGAGGATAGTTTAGGTTAGATTAGAATTGCACCTTAGTATAACATTTAGATAGTAAAATTTAGAGTGGAAACCAAGCCAATATTCTGATTGAAAACACCATCCCAAGCAAGAGTGGGTCTAGTTAGGACCTACCAACGGGCATTCTCCCTTACCTTCTTGACATGAAATTTTGGACTCGGCAATAGGTAAGTCAAGAGGAACAGAGTTGGAGGAAGTTCGAGATAGCTATAGGAGAATACCAATGATTTGTGGGATCAACTCAGGGATAACTTATTGTTGAGATTTTGTACAATAAGTCTATGGTTGGGAGGAATGTCCAACCAAAGCAGTTGGTTGCACAGCTATTTTAAAAAGATAAGTGTTTATCTGTTGTCTTGAGTTAATGTATGAATTTCAAATGATGTGCATTTTACTTTATGCATGAGAATTAAATATATGTTGTTGTGGTGAAATTATTAGTTGCATTACATTTTTTAACTAATATGGACCATTGCTTGAGCTTGATTGTCATGTTGTTCATAACTTGAGGTTTAAATGTATTTATTAATCAATTTTAGTAGTAATGGTAATGGATTTTAGCGCGGTTCTCAAATCATCATGAGCGATATGAATAGTTTTTGTGAGCAGTACAAAGCATGTTGCGCACACACTATGAATAGTTGTCGCACGTAGTACCAAACATGTTTCATGCATGTTTTTTCTTAGTGAGGACATGACCTTCATGTTCATTTGGAATGTTGTAGATGCATTTAATTATATGGTATCAGAAAATAGTTAAACCTGTGTATAATTCATAGTTGATAAGCTACAATAATTTAGTTAATAGAAAAATTTCATATTTATGTGTATTTTCTGCAAGTAATGTTCTTCAATTAAGTTGGGGGATATTATAGAGCATGACATCGAAAGGATGAATTTTGGTCATACTTTACATCATATGGTGGAATCCTTTTATTGTGGGGAATCAACTTTTGGTTTGGTTTATTAGAGTGGGACCAGGGGACTTGTTGCAAGGATGTCATTTTTCTTCAACAACTTTGTCCTTTAGTCATGCTTGCTCAATGTCGTTTATATCTAACAATTTGAGTTCACTCCTTATATGTTCTTTCAACCTTGATATGACAACTTGTAAGAGATATCCATCTGGTAATTTAAGCATGAGAGTAGCTAACCCATGTAACTCTTTAAAAAATTCATCCATCAACCCCAACTGTTGTAATCAAGTAACCTGAGGTCTCCACTTAGTGAACTTGTGACATACCACCTTTGTTAACGGGATATTAAAGAATACCTCTAATTTCACTAGATATTGATAAATACCTCCCGAAATCCTTTTGTTGAACCACCCTCCCAATACATCATTCCAATTTAAAGAACCCCTATTTTTATTAGATATCCCATAGTTTTACTAGATACCCCTTTTTATACCCCACAATACCTATAAACCCCCTTGTACCCCACATCCACCCTCCAATACCTACAACATATTGACTCTATTTTTCACAATTAAAAACCCTTTTATGAATGAACGTGATAACATATTGGTTGTCAAGTAAGTTTGGAAAAAAAATAAATTTCCTTGATGTTTTGGAACCTCTTGAAATTTTTTTGTTGGAATGTATCCAAATTTCTTGATTGGGCCTTTGAGTGATGCTACAAGAACTAATCACAAGTTGATCCTTCAAGGTGCAATGATACATATTTTAATTTTTTTCATCGTTATACATTTGGTGCAACTCAAAATAATGTTCAAGTTTATTTATCCATATAGTGTTCTCTCGATCATCCTCTCCATCAAATTTAGGTACATAAATTTTTAGTTTCTGTGTAAATCTGTTAAGGGAACCAAATTTAGATGAATGCTTGGGCTGTGAAAAAGTGGAATGTGAATTCAGACTACTCAATCCTTTCCTCACGTCTTTCGTTCTTTATTTCTAGCTTGAAGGTTATTAGAGTTGATTCCCCAATCTTTCAAACCATGTTCCATTGATGCAAGTCTCTAGGGAATATCATTCATTTCCTTGGATTTTAGGAGGAATCCATTAATAAGATCTAGATCAAGGTTTCATAGTTTATTGGAGATATCATCCATAGAATATTCCATTCCTTTAATGTCTACATCCCGAAGCTTTTTGGAAATTACATCTATTAAGCCTCTTAAACCTTTTAGCTCACTATTGAAGTTGTTGGTAGGTGATGTAAGGATCACATTGCCAATAACCCTAGAGGATTTTTTGGAATTCTTTGTCTTCCTCATTGACATTGAGAATTATGAAGTATTTATATTCTTGATTTGAAATAATGAAAATGAAGTTGCTAAAAAAAATTATGAATCAATAAAATATTTTTTACACTGTTCAATTAAAAAAATCACAGAAACAATAATTCTTTTTAAGGAGTTAATACAATTCCTTTATATAGATTGCCCAAAAATTTTAGAGCTATTTAATAAATAGCATGAGTCAAAACCTTAAACTTTGTTATAACAATATTACATCTTCGTTCTATGTTCACTTTTCAAATTGGGTTTTCAATATTTGTGTGCAATGAATCATAAAAGTATGTATTAAAAGCTCAAAAATAAATGAACTACATATTCATTTTAAAGTTATTAACAAGAAAAGAATTGCATATTTTTCATTAGGTATTCCTAAAAATTGATCCAAGGTATATCATATAGAAAAACAAAAAGTAAATAGGGAAATAGGATACTAATGGTATCTTGTTAAACAAATTACATTTTAAATCAACAATTGTAAAAAGAATACAATAAAATTTCACTCCAATCTTTCATTAATTTAGGTCAGTTGTTTGTTGACAAGATTCATCGTCTTAGTAAATATAAAGCATATAATCATATAAAGATTCAATGTTTTAGTGAAGATTCATTATCTTAGAACTTTTACTAATACAAATAAACATTTTTTATTCAAATATTTGCAAAATAAATAATATAAATATTTTTAATTAATTAATAATTTTAAGTGATTTTACATTAACATTGAATTATTTATATTTATTTTAATATTAGATTTTATTTTATTATTAGATTTTATTTTATTATAAAATCATATATGAAAAATAACTCTTGAGTGATCTAGCAATTGTTTTTTAATATTGATCATATTGATTTTATTTTATCATAAAACTGTATATGAAAAATAGCTATCAATTTTTTCTTTTAATATCGATCATCTTTAATCATATTCTCCAAATAAAGTCTTCATATGATTTGCAACTTTAAACTTTTTCGCCTCAATCCCCACTCTTTTCGAAGCCCAGGCATATCAGACAATTCAACTATATCAACTTAACTGATATAGACTAGCACAGCCACAAGTCACTCGTGGTTGGTGAACATCGAAATAATTGAGCCCTGGCCATTAAATAACCGCAGAACCTT
The DNA here is from genome assembly GCA_032191745.1 of Picea mariana. NCBI lineage: Eukaryota > Viridiplantae > Streptophyta > Pinopsida > Pinales > Pinaceae > Picea > Picea mariana. The sequence goes on along the minus strand of JASDQU010102743.1, from coordinate 129,766 downwards.
GCGCATTAAATAACCAATGCAATAAGAGTTCTAGGCAGGAAAAGCCCGCCCAATAAATAATAGTTCTAGTAAAAATAGTGGCTGGTGAACTTGGGCTCTCTAGAAAATGAAAAAATGAAACATTAATCAGAGGTGGCAATCAACTAGCTACTATAGTAAATTTCAAATATGATTAAGTAAAAGTCAAAAAATAAACATGTAAACGGATGTCTTTATAATAGTGAGGAAGTTAGTGGTTGAAATCACAACCATTGATTTATTGGGATGACTAAGAATATTCCAGCAATATTTAATCGTGTCCATGCAAAAATGATTAAGCACTAAAAACATATTAAATGTGCCCATTATCAATAGGTGTACGCCTTTGGGCGTAATTACTATCTATAAACACTTCGAAAAATAAATTTCTCACTCCTTTAGCACTTTCCGCTATACCATTACAGGGACATAACCGCTCCATGACTCTAGTTATTTCTAGTTCCAAAATCATATTCTACAGCCAATCATCAAGCATTCTAACATATTGGGTTTGCCATATTATTATATGCTAATTTTACTATTTTAATTTTTTAATGTTTTTTAAATTTTGGAAATACAATTTTATATTAATTTTAACATTACATATTTTCATCTAAATTTAAGTTTTTTTAATTTTTTTTATTTTATGTTAATTTTACTATTATATTTTTTTTTATCTTTTCTAAATTTTGGAAATACAATTATTTATAATAAAAGAAAAAAAACATTCATAATTATAAACCTTAAAAACTCTTTACTAAAATTATCAATTTCATAATAATAAACATTGAAAACCTTCCATTAAAATATATCAATTTAAATGTTTACAATAAATCTATGTGAATATCTGAAATTAGGATATTGTAATGAATAATAACCTTAACTTTTACAAAATCCAAATTTCAAAGTTATTAATATAAAAATTATAAATATAAATATATTTATATGAATGTAAAACTATCAGTAAGAAAATATAAATATATTTATATGAATGTAAAACTATCAATAAAAAAAATATAAATATATTAAATATATTTGTATGAATATAAAAATTTCAATAAACATTCCATATTAATTAAATTAGTAAAGTGATTGCTACATATTTCAATAAACATTCCATTCATCCAAAAAACTAGAAATGAACGTGAGACATAACAAAGATACTACTTCTAACTGCTATCATCAACAAAACATTTCAGAGTCAACTTTATCCACAGAGTGTCATTGACTAATAGCCTATCACAAAAAAGGAAAACACTATAAGATAATAGTCTAATACATATCCAGAAACTGGAGAGGACCCTCTTGTTCCTCCTCGCAACAGTAATAGACTATTTTCCCAGGCGCTTGCAAGAGAGCAAATTTTGATAAACTGTCTGCAACTTTGTTGTAGTCCCTGTATACATGAGAGAAAGTAATTTTCTGAAAAAGCTTTTTGAGCTCGCCAATACGGACCTTCCATCATTCCAAGGCAGCCACCTGAAGACAGCTCTTCCCCTTCAGCCATTCGATAATGATGTTTGAATCGCCCTGAACATGGAGCTCCATAATCGATAGACGAGAAGCCAAGGTGAGAAGGGCCCATGCTCCCAAAAGTTTTGCTTTGGTATTTGTTCCCGATCCACAATTGAAATACCATTTATAACTTTTGTATCGATTGAACCTTATATGTCCCCCAGCTCCACAATCATTGCCTGTAGACACGGCTTCTCCGTCAAACCAGCCAATCGCTCCACCTCCTTCATGATGAGTGGGAAAAATCCGACGACAGGAAACTCTTGGTTTGTATTTAGAAATCCTCAAATCTGTTGTCATAAGAAAATCCACCTTATGTGGGTTGGGGTTACCATCTTCAAATCTAGCTATGTTCCTTTCCTTCCATATATACCAGCATAAAACAACCAGTAAGCTAGGATACTAAGTTTTTTGTGTAAATCAAAATTTGAAACAGACCATAAGTGTACCCCCCAGCCACCTTGTTGTAAGAGATAATGAGCTACAAATTAACTTCCAGGTCTCTGTTACAAATGAACATTCCACAAATAAGTGATAAGTCGACTCTGAGCTTTGATTACATAGCTGACATCTCCTCGGACCTTTGAAACCACGGCGTTAAAGATTATCCCAAGTAAGGATTTTATTTTCAACAGCCAACTAGGTAAACAGTTTAATTTTCAATGTGCATGGCCAAGACCACAATTATTTCCTCCAACCACCTATTACATTAAGTTCCATCGCCTTTTTTCCACTGCCACAAATGCATTTTTAACAAAGATCTTACTAGACGCATCACCTCCCAACCAAGTGAACTCATCCGGCTTCTCATTTAATAAAATTCCAGCATTAATAAGAGCCTGACGAAAATGCTTCCATTCTGCAGCAAGACAATCCACTAAGCCCAACTCCTCGTTGGATAGCCAATTGGATCCCACCATCCCCACTCTGGGTTCACAAAAAGCTTGAAAAAGGTAATATATACCTTTCCTGTTGATCGCACTTATCAACTCATCTGACAAAATCGCCTACTCCCCCATGCCTATAATGTGATCTTTGTCAATCATGATAGAGTATCCCGATCCTGGTTGCCAAGACAACCAATGGAGGATGATATGTACATAATTCAGAAGATGTTTCCAAGTATATGAACCTTTAGCCTCCACAACATTTACCGAACGAAACCAATGAGAAACGAAGCAAAATGGAAGGTATTTATCTATTATAATTCGGTGCCATAAACCCTTCTGCATGAGCACTCTCCATAAAGTATTAGCAGCCATGGCTCTACTAAAACTAAATAGATTCCTTAAACCCCATCCCCCATGGAGTTTTGGACATGCAATGAACTTCCATGCGCATAGATGAATCTTTTTTTTCTTATTGCACCCCAACAATAGAAAGCTAAACATTGTCTGTCTAATTTTTTGAATGATCTGAGAAGGCAGAGTTGTCAGAGTCAACCAATAGACAGGTTGACTCTCCAGCGTGACTTTAATAAGGATGTAGCGACCCCCCAAACTAAGCCATCTATTGTACCAATGATTTATCCAACGATCAAATTTATCAATTAGCCACTGCCAGTCTTCTGACTTGTACCTGTCAATCTTCATAAAATAACCCAAGTACCTGAAACCATTAGAGAGATCAAGGAAGTTATATTGAAAAATTGCCTTTAGCTATATCAGAATATTTTGTTGCAAACCATATTGTAAGAAAGAAGTTTTATGTTCATTTATCTTTAATCCAGTGGCAGAACAAAAACTATCAAGAATTCATTTTAGTTCCTACCATTCCTCTAGAGACGCTTTGATCATTATCATAATATCATCGACAAATAAGAGGTGTAAGACCTTAATAAGCCTCAACACTTTGATGCCCATCAATAAATCCTCCTCCTGACCTTTTTTTAAAGCCAAACTTAATCCTTCCATAAGTAAAATAAAGAGTAGCGGCAAAAGTGGGCACCTGACGCAACCCTCCTCAACCCGCGGGTCGGAGGGTTACATACACAGGATCGTTCTTCTCTCCTTGGCCCGAAGAGCTCTTGAAAATGGCTCCTCTATTTCCCTTTCGGGAAATCTGCACCCACAGTCAACTTCAAGAAATTCCCCCTTTGTACTTCGGGAGACCGGACTTCGCACTTTCGCGATTCCGGTGGTCAAGTATCTTGTCTTTCTATCTCCGAAACCCAAAAACTAGTCAACGCTGACCCTTTCTCTCCTTGTTTCGGATTTCTCCTTATCGCGATTTCGGCGGTCGCGATGTCAAGCAACTCGTCTCCTCGATTCCTGAAACCCGATTTACCGAAACTCCGATGCCCTCGCAAGCTTTGACCTTTCAACGGCCTTTCACTCAGTCGGGACTTCGAACTTCGCGATATCGTGAATCCTAATGCAATGAATTCAGGTCTTTACCCTACAAAACCCTGAAATGGTCAACGGAGTTTGACTCCATGTCGATAGTGCGCCACCTGTCCACTTTGTTGTCTTCTGGGGCCCACACGATCCTTTTGCCCCTTCAGGATTTCATGATTTGTGATTTCGCGAATCCCGTTGTAAAGATTTCGGGACTTCCACTCGCGAAAACCCGAAATAGAAGTTCACGGGTAAATCCAACGGCTCCTGTGGCTTGGATCTACGACTCTACTCCTCCTGAGCTTAGAACCTTTTGGACTACTCGTGGTAACTCCGCTACTCCTCCGTGAGATCTGATGGCTCACAGGACTTCGCGAGTTCTCCACAGAGAATTCCGACCGTCCGTTCTTCCCTTGAGAACTTGTCCTCCTGCGGTCCGATGTCGCTACGCCTTCCTTCAAATTTTCAAGGTACTTGGCCTATTGCCTTCCTTCGACGACTTTGAAGGCTTCAAATCCTTATGAACTTTCCCACGACTTCGATTCTTTCATAAAACTCCCATTCGCACTCCTTGCAGCAACCTTCAAACACCTTCAAGTGTTTGGCTTCCTTCGACTCTGCGTGCTCCTGCAGTAGCAGTCCCTCAACAAACCATTCAAGTTACCAAACCTGAACCTCTACTCGGCCTGCGCACACCTTGCACAGCTCCTGTGCCCAAATTGCATGTCTGAGGAAATGAGAACAAAATCTATCTAGTCTGAGCTTTCAGAGACAAACCTCTGAACCCTTTGTTAACGCACTCCTTGCGGACAATTTCAACTACACTCCTTGCAGGAACTCTTGCTCAGACAGAGAAACATTTGAAACTCATTTCGTTACCCTTTCCTCTCAGATTTCAGACATTCAACAGGAAATCATTCATACATAGCATAAAAGTAATTGCATGATAGAAAGAGTAAAATAACCATGAGCATAACATTCAAAGATGCCTACACAGAGAATATTTGAACACCATGAGTCTGAATCAAAACCTTCTTGTATTAATCCAGAACTTTTGTACATGGAATTCTCGCTACAGCTCTCTACTTCTTTTCTGTATGCTCTCAATTTGCATAATCCCCCCTATGCTTATGCTCTCCACACGCTAATGTTACAATACACAACGAGGGTGTCTATATCCCATTTCCCTCTTTCACTCTAAAACTGTCTAATCTAGAATTAAATTCTATCTACTTGCATTAACTACCATAAATTCCTTCTACCTACTAAGGACGAGAGAGGATCGCTCAAGGTCCATTTACATTTTACAAGTGTGCTCCTTCTTAATTATCTCATTTAAGATTGGCGCATTAACTTTGCGATAATTTCAAAATTTGCGCTGGGCGCTGGTCCAGCTATCCATTGTCTCCGCGCTGGCTCGCTTGAGATGCTCCTGCATTAGCACCCCTGCCTAAGCCCTCTTCCACTATTGAAAAATCCAGAAGGCTCCCCATTAATTAAGATAGCATAGTTTTTTGATGTTACGCATGCCATAATCCACTTGGTCATTTGCAAACCAAAACCACATTGCAATAGGACCAGTCTAAGAAAATCCCAACTCACACAGTCATATGCTTTCTTCAAATCAATCTTTAAAATTAAGGCCTGGAGATTCTTATCTTTTATGCTATGAAGACATTCCTGCGTTGCTCCTATTCCATCTATAATTTGCCTTCCTTTTAAAAACCCAAATTGTTCTTCGAGCAAAGCACGTGACAGGATCAGTCTGATCCTTTTTGCAATAATTTTTGAAAATATCTTATAACAAAGATTGCAAAGTGCAATCGGACGAAATTCCTCAAAAGTAGCAGGACCATTTACCTTCGGAATCAACGCAACAAAAGTCAAATTTATTGCTCTGCTCGCTACTCCCTTCAATCTCGATTCCTCCACAACATCCAATAAATCTTGTGCCACCAGTTCATAGAAATGAAAATAGAATTCCATTGGCCATCCATCTGGGCCATGGTTTTTGTCTTTGGCAAAGCCTTTTAACACTTCTAGGACTTCCTCCTTAGTCATAGGTAATTCTAACAACCCAACTTCCTCTTCAAGTACCATTCATGGAAATAATCCCGCCAATGCCACCTGCTTTTCAATTGTATTAATGCTCGATTCTTTGTAGAAAGTGCTAAAATATTTGTGCTTCCTTTTTATAGCATCATGTCCATAATGAACCTATCTGACTTCATCTTTAACCTCACAAATATGCTTTTTATTTCATCTGTAGCTAGCATAGTGATGGAAAAATTTAGTATTTATGTCCCAACTTTTAATCCATAAGGCCCTACTCTTCAAGTGCCATCGTTCCTCCTCCATCAGGAGTAGTTTATTCATGTCATGTTCAAGAAGTTTTAACCTTGCACTTAGTTTTGGACAACAATCAAAATCCAGGAGTCATTTTGTAAGTTGCATAATATCCAATTCTATGCTATTAAAAGCAAAGAGTTCTTTCTTCTTTTTATCGACCATCCAAATTTTTACTTGTTCTTTCAACCTCGACAACTTCTTAGACAATCTTAGTTGAGCTCCAAATCCCTCTATCGCCTTGTTGTTATTCCACATTGGTCGGACAAGATCACAAAATGTTTCCTCTTTTAAACATCCATGATTAAAATTAAAAGGATAAGCCACAAAAGTATAACCATAGTCTAACTGTAGTAACACTGGTGCACGATCAGAAAAGAATGGAGACTCCACCCACGATCTGTACTTGGCAACATCACTTAAAAGTGATTCTGAAACATAAATTCTATCAAGTCTTTTCTGAATTTCCTCCTCCCCTCTTCTGCTATTGCGCCAAGTGGGTAAAAGAACTGCAGGCATCACATCCACTAGGTGGTTCGAAAGAAAGAGGTTTTTAAAAAAATCCGCTAGCGGATCTGCTAAGGCCGTCTCACCCCACACTTCCTCTAGGCTAATAGTAAAATTTAGATCCCCCGCGAGGATAAGATTCTCCAATGCTAACATTCCTTTAGCATTCAACTGATCCCAGAAGAGTCTTATGCCCGAGCACGACCCATAAGCATTAATGAAACTAATCTTTTTTTTATCAGGTATATGGGTACCTGTCAACAAAATTCCACCAGCACTTAAGAAAGCCTGTAGTTCAAAAATATTTGAGTTCCAAGCTGCCAGAAGTACCCCAGACTTCCCGACAGAGCTAACACAAATCATCCAATTAGGACAAATAGAACACATAAATTTTTGGGCCTTTTCCTCCGAGACTAATGTCTCTTGTAAAAAAACAATATCCGGCTTAGAAATGGATATAAGTCGTCGCATGGATGGTAGTTTGAGGGTACCACCAACCCCTCTTATGTTTAGGGTCAATAGGATCATGATTTGGCCCTAGCGAGGGCTTTCATTGCTCTAAGCACCCCCAGATCAAGAGTGGATTCCGAAATTTGTACACCAGAAATCATTGTTGTTCCTAATTTTCTACGTGCACTACGGGTTTTAATAGGAGACACCTCCAAACCAATACCCCGAGACTAGGTCAATGACTTCCCTTTTTCATCTCTAGTTCATGTCACGCTGTCACTCAAAACACTATCTACATTCCCATGAATGGCATCCATACCCCAGAAGGTTGGTAAAGGAACAGGGCTAACTAAACCACTCTGATTAGGAGAAAGGAGCTGGGTAGCTGGATCAACACCATGTTCCAACTCAGTAACCAAAGGACCCTGTGTGGAAGTAACAATCCCATCAACACGAGGTTCCAACTCAGATGTAGCAGGAACCATTCGCAATATAGCATCACAGTCCCCCCTAGCCTGTAAGATATTTTCTTCGAGAACAGTAAAAGAATGTACAGAATGTGGTGAGACCACAGAATTCCCAACAGTATCAAAACAGGCCTCAACACAGTCAGATGAAACCTTAGAAATATCATCTCGTACAGGCTCTAAAATAGTAGAATGAAAAGACTTCTCTAAGTAATCACGTTCCCATGAAGAAAGCTTGTAATACATAGAAGGGCAGTAGTATCTTAGCTTACCTTTAAAGGAGCCTGAGAGGAGATCTGTGAAATTTTCTTCATTCCCCGTGGTGTAAGCCCTCAATTATTCAGTGTCCCCTTCACTCAAGTGCTTATCGGTGATTGGAGAATCCATAGAGTCCTCCGAAAATCCCCCTCTCTATGGGAAGGGACAGTCTCTACGTAGATGACTTGTCCTTCTGCAGGAATTACAATGGAAGGGAATTCCTTGATAATCAATCTTTTGTATCGTCACCTGCCCTCTCCATTCCAACTCCAAAGATTCCATAAGGCCATCCTGTATATCCACCTCAACTAACACACGAGCCATATGTTTATCCGGTGCAAGTAGACTCTTCTCATCCACCTTGAGGAAGTGACCTATAAAATTTCCAATGGTCATCAACGCCTTCTTAGTCCATAAGTTGAGAGGCAACCCTGGAAGCAAAACCCACACATGGCAGTGACTAAAAAATTCAGTAGCCGGGTCAAACCTCATACGCCAGCACTTTAGCATGACAGTACCTCCTTCAAAATCCCAGAAGCCGCTAAGTATAATCTCAACATCTTCTGGTATTTTGAATACCAAACCAAACCACTCATATGGTAGAGTCATAAATTCTGGAACATACCCGATGATGGGTATCCAAGTTCGCTCCATCCACACTGAAAAAGAAAGGTTACATTTTGACTTATATGCAAACCTACCTACTAACGCACATAAGGAAAGTTTACACATACTGTAAAGTTGTATTCAGGATTCAGATTTGTACTTTTCCACCCCTAAACCAACTACTAAAAGCCTTTTCCACATGTAAACCATAGCTACTATAACCCTCCTACTGGAATTTATGAGTCACTTGCCATGTAAATAAAATCATTTGTTTCTAATCCACTAAAAAAATCTCCAATATAATTTTATTTAATCTTGAAATCTGAAATCTATCAGTATAATAATAATTACAAAATTATTTATTATACATGAATAATTTATTTTCATATACATAAATAATTAAATAATATATAAATAGTTACATACTAACTAACCTGTGCAAAAGTCTATATATTCAAAAGATATCATAAATGTGAAATTAAATAAATTAAATTCATTATTATTCCTTACCTACATAATACATTCCATTTTGCAATGTGAATAAGACTTAGATTTACATTTTCTGAAAAATACATTACTTAATTTGCAATTTTGATCATCTGGGTTCAAACTTTAAAGACCCCTAAAACTCTCTTAGAGTTTAGTTAGTTACTAGTTATTAAGGTTGCAAAAGTTACATAGTGGAATCATGGTTTTGGATTTCCAACTACAAAAAATTCATCCAAAATGATCAGATAAATATTAAGAAGTGGAACATTTTAACCAGACTTTGGCTCAACTTGTTAAGATTTTTTTCATTGTAGTATATGTAATGTGAATAAAAATATTAAGAAATGGAACATTTTAACCCGACTTTGGCTCAAATTGTTAAGATTTTTTTCATTTAGTATATGTAATGTGAATAAAATCATTTATTTATATAACAATAATTACAAAATTATTTATTATATATAAATAATTTATTTTTATATAATAATTAATAATCTATAAATAATTACACACCAACTTGTTAGTTATTCTAAATTATATATATAATTTAAGTTATTCTAAATTTTATATATATATATATAATATTTAATTAATGGTAAAAAATGTTATAACTAAATTTCAGCATGTTCTCAATTAAAATATTAAAAATACACTAAGCTTCCAATAAAAACTTCATAAATGTAATGTTACCGTGCATACATCAATGGGAACAATTACATAAGAAATATTAATATCTATTTAAATCAATGTAATTATTTGAGTCAATATAAATGTTATTTTTTTGGTATTTATTTAGGTATTGTATATTTGAGTGATTAATTTTATATAATTTTAGTGTGTTAAAAGTTTTTCAACATACTAATCCATTTCTACATTTATACATGCAATTTAAACATCAAAAAATAATAATTTCAAACAAAATTATATTTTTACAGTGATGCAGTATATAAACAGCAGTATATAAATATATTATGTTTTTACTCATTTATAAACAGCAGTATATAAATATTTTACAGTGATGCATATAATAAACTTGCAGAGCGGTGATCCGTGCTCTCTGGGGGAGCTCGAGACCTGAACAGAGTCTCTGTCACGCAAATAACGGTCTTATGAACGAGCTGAAATTATGTTGCCAATTCAAACAAAAATATAGAACATTTAGACAACAACCTTATTCACCAGGTCGTATCCAATTTTTACTATATCAATAATTGTGATATTATACCTAGCATTTACGAGCCGAGATGCTGATCCGTTTATTTATACCATGAAAGCTGCACGTAATACTTAGTAAAGTTTGACAAGTTTCACAGTACATACTCTTCATGTGGGACCCAACTTTGCCTTTTTTGTTCACAAGTGTATTAATAGTACACATCATCATCATATTAATATTCATTTGGATTGAAATATTTTGTTGACATCTCGCTTTTTACGACATGTAAGTCATATTCATCATTACTTTTTACACAAATTCCCACGACCATCATCATACGATAAAATTTAAGTGTCATTTATTGCTCCGTAGGAAAGGAATAAGCCCGCCCGGCCGCCCCTGCTCTTTACTCTTGAAAAGCCGAATTGAAATTAATAAAAAAATATAAAGCCTGAAACTCATGAACGTTGATTCAAAAGCGGGCTGCATGAATCTCACTGTTTCGCGAGGTGAGTTTTATTTTAATTTAATCAATTCATATTGATCGGGGACACGTGGATAAAAATATGTTGCATCAGCGAACTACCCTTTTCCAATTTTACAGAAAGTCAGAAGTGTCGGCATGTGCTGAGTGTGCAATGGCCACGTGGAGTGAATTTATTCAAGGTTGGACTGTGATATTTCTGTCACTATCCTGACGAGGATAAGATTCTGACTAAGACGGCCCATCTTGTTGATTGATGGAATCTGTGAGAGTGCAGTGTAGACGCCATTAAGTCAAATGACGGAAAGAAAACCCGGCGCCGAAAGGCCACTTTAAAAGTTATTCTCTCTTTACTTTTCGACAACGGAAGGGTTAAATGACCGTCAATACTGGTTTTTCTGCCAATTGACGAAAACATTTCTCCGTCGCCTATAGATCTTTAGTACCAAATAGGAGAGTCAAGAAGCTTGTGCTTTAATTTCTAAGCTGGTATCAAGTTCAAGTGTCTTTTCAATACAGTTATTTAACACTAAATAGGAGATTCAAGAAGTTCATGCTATTGTAGAGACATTATAATTCCAAAACAGATGCCCTCATATAGAAAAAAAAAAAAACCTGGCAAAATGGGCTTCCTTGTGGAAATTAAGCTATAAATTCAATTTGGTCTAATGAATAAAAACTTGCCATAAAAT
>JASDQU010102743.1:36608-51722 GCA_032191745.1 Picea mariana | reverse complement strand
AAAGGGGAAGAAATTTCCATGAACAGAAGAATGTGAAAGAAGCTTCCAGCAATTGAAGCAACTGTTAACCAGTGCTCCAATTATAAGGATTGAAGACCCGAATGAAGACTTTGTGGTTTGTACAGATGCCTACAAATAAGGACTGGGTGGAGTCCTCAGTCATAATGGATTTGTAATATGTTTCGAGTCCATAAAATTGAAAGAGCATGAAAGGCTCTACACCACTCATGATTTGGAGTTGGCATACATAGTGCACACTTTGAAAAAGTGGAGGAACTACCTCATGGGAAAAGGGTTTGAGCTAAGGATAGACCATAATGGTTTGAAATATCTGTCTGATCAGCCTACTCTGAATACCAGGCAGAGTAGATGGTTGGAATTCCTCTGTGAGTATGACTTTGATATCAAGCACATAAAAGGAAAGTAGAACAAAGTGGTGGATGCACTCAGCAGAAGAGTGCATGAACTACATGCTACATCCATTAGCATGTATCAAACGAATGTTAAAGGAAAAATTTTGGAAGGTGCAAAAGCCGATTTGCAGTACATGGAATTGGTGACAAAATTACAGCGCGCAATAGAAAGTTGAAGATTATGAATTGGGAATTGATGGAATTCTCTGGTACAAAAACAGAGCTTATGTACCCAATTCTCCTAAATTGAGGAGTGTGATTTTGAAATAAATGCACAATGTACCTTATGTGGAACACCCAAGATATCAAAGAACAGTTTCATCAGTCAAGAGCCAGTTTTATTCGCCATGCATAAAGAAGGAGATTGTTGAATACATAGATAAATGATTAGAATGTCAAAGGTTCAAGGTTGATCATAGACACCCAACTGTATTATTGCAGCCATTACCTATTCCTGAGTGGAAGTAGGAAGTGGTGATAATGGATTTCATCACAGGATTACCCAGAACAAGCAAGCAACATGATTCTGTCATGGTGGTGGTGGATAAGCTTACTAAAGTTGCCCATTTTATTCCATTGAAGACTACTCACAAAGAAACTAATGTTGTTGATATCTATATGAGGGAAGTAGCACGATTGCATGGCATACCCAAGACAATTGTGTCTGACAGAGGCCTAAAATTTACCTCAAAGTTTTGGAGAGGGTTATTCAAGGGGTTCGGAATGAACCTGAACTTCAGCACAACCTATCATCCTGAGTCTGATGGGAAAATAGAAAGGGAGAACCAAGTGATAGAGGACATGCTAAGGATGTATGTGATGGACAAACCATCTAAATGGGAGGATTATCTACACTTGGTAGAATTTGCTTACAACAATGGGTATCAAGCATCATTGAAGATGAGCCTGTTTGAAGCACTTTATCACAGAAAGTGCAACACACTAATAAGCTGGGACAACCCAGCTGATAGAACAATAATTGGGCCAGAGTTTCTCAAGGATTTGGAAGAGAAAATGTTGAAGATTAAGTAGAATTTGAAGGCTACCCAAGAAAGGCAAAAAAGTTATGCTAATAAGAACAGAACCCACAGGGAGTTTAAAGTGGGTGATCATGTTTTTTTGAAAGTGAAAGCCAATAGGATTTCCCTGAAGCTGGGAAATTGTTCCAAGTTGGCAGCCAAATATTGTGGAACATTTGAAATCCTAGAAAGGATTGGACCAGTTGCTTATATACTTGCATTTCCTGCATCAGTGACTGTTCATAATGTATTTCATGTTTCATTTCTCAAGAAGTATATACTTGATCCTAACCATGTGATTGAATGGAATGTGATTCAGTTGGAGCAAGAAGGCGGCTTCCAAGTGCATTCGATGCGCATATTGGACCGGAAGAGCAAGAAGCTCTAGAATCAAGCCATAGGGCTTGTAAAGGTCCATTGGACCTGGTACGGTCCTAAGGACGCGACATGGGAGCATGAGGATGCTATGCGGGCAGAATACCTGCATCTTTTTGAAGATTTTGAAAATCTTATTGATGCTGTGTAAATAAGTTTCACTGAGGACAGTGAAAAAATAAGGGGATGGGATTGTAATATCCCCAAGGAAGAGCCCCAGTTGTATTTCTGAGTTGTAACGTGTTTTGTAGGCTGGTGAGCCAAGCAATTATAAGCTGATAGACTTATGTGTTATTAGGCCAGAGAGACTAGGTGTTAAAGGACAGGAGCCTGATTTGTACATGTAAATATTGTTGAGTTGTAATCTACCTTACAGGAGCTCTGTTGTTGCCTTCACCCTTTCCCGTTTGTCTTAGGAGATGGATAGAAGAAATAGGTTGTCAGACCTGTGGTTTGTAAAGTCAGGTTATCAGGCTCGTAGATTGAAGAGGCAGGTTGTCAGGCCTGTGAGCAACTCTCTCTAGGTGAGAGAGTGTATTGAGGAAGTGAATTCTCCTGGAGGGAGTCCAGTAGCAGCTACAAAGCTCTGAGAGTTCCTGTCCGGCCTGTTGCTGAAGCCTTGGAAGGGAGGTGGAGAAGTCAATGAACTGTGTGACAATGAAGGTGTATACTCCTGGGGTGGGGCAGGCATGTGGGGAATGAGAGTCTGTGAGCAGTGGGCATAAGTGGCTCCTGAGAGAATCCTTCATGTTGAACTGTGTGACTTCCTGTTAGTCTTTCCAAGCCTAGGAATCCCTTTCCCAGTGGATTTTAGTCCCAGTTCAGGGGTGACCCACTGTTGAGAGTGATGAGTAGTGTGGTCTAAGGCTGGGAGGTTCGTGGAAGGTCTGCACTCAATCGGTGATCTTCACAATCCAAAGATAAGTATCAATTCTATGTTTAATGATGTTTGTTGTGCATGTCTGTGATTCTTACAATGTTATCAAGTGCTTTCTTTGCATATATGAATTACGGTCAATTTCACATGAGTTAGTATGGTAGAAGTATATTTTATTTCCTTTTATTTCATTAGAAATTCATGTAATATATATGTACTCTAGGATGAACAATTAATCTGCTACCAGAGCTTAGCAGTCTGTTGGTGGTGTTACATGGCCCGACCTGGGTGGTCGGGGCTAGCACAAAATGGTATTACAGTGAAATTATGTAGTGACGTTGCCCAACCTATTGGTAGCCGGGGACGTTACAAATTGGTATCAGATCCATGGTTTCAACACTGAGCCTAGATGGGCCATGTTAGTGGAAGTTGAAGCAAAAGTTTCAGAAAAGAATTGTTGCCGAAATGGACAAAATTGAAGTTCAGATCGTAGTTTTTGACACTGAGCCTGAATTAGGCCGTATAAGTGGTTATGGAATCAAAATATCAGAGAAAATTGTTGTTGAGAAGGAAAAAATTTGAGTTTCATATCATTCCAGAGTGCCAAGAGAGAACCTTGGCCATGTTTGGTAGCTCAGGAGGTATAATGATTCAAGAAAGATAGCAGAGAAAAGAAATTGCAGTAACCGGGGGGTTTGGAACCGCAAGGTTTGAAGTTGAGTCGTCAAATCAAGAGAGAGTAAGTTGAGCCCCTGCAATCCCTCAGGATTGTTGATCTTGCTAGATCAACAGATCAACGGTGGATATCAATCCCACTACGGACGAGAATCTTCGTATTGCGGAGATCGGGAAGGAAATTAAAGCGTGAGCAAGTTGAGTTCCCACAATCACTCCTGGCCGTTAATCTTCATGATCCATTAAAACACAATTGTCAATATTGAAAAGTGAGATAAACACCCAAAGGATAAGCCGAGGTCACAACTCTCAGTCACATGTAGAGAAGACAGAACGAACTTCCTGTATTTTTTGTCCGTCAATCCAAGCAAGGAACATGTGTCGACAAGTTAGCTTGTTCGAGAATTCGACGTTCGGTAGAAACGAGGTATGCTAAGCTAAAATCTCCTAAATCCCAAAGTCCCGAAGTATCGTGGCCTGATAACATCACTAGGGATGATGTGGAAACATGGGATGTGTGCCATGTGTCATTGAGTTAAGAACCTTGGTAGATGGAAATGCAGTTAGGACGTGACATATGTCACTCGCCTGATTGGACCACGTGTCATCTTCGTGTGTCCTATCGAGTGGCACTCCTGGTGGTGGCACAAGGTAGTTAAGCGTGATGAAGAAGTTAGCTGGATCGGCCCTGCATTAACTTTGGTCACGAACTATCAAGATCGAGGGTCGGGAGGCATTGTAGAGATCGAAGTTGCATGACAGATAATTCTACAAGGCAGTCCCACAATCCAAATCACGGTTTCCTAGAAGGGGTACGTGTCAGTGTGGGGACAATTGCGGAACAATTGGCGGGTTACTCCAAAACCACCAACCCATGTCCCCACAATTGGAAAAGTGTTAAATTTGATGTGACTTTTTTGGCATTTATTAGTTAGATCATAGAAACTGTGGGCCCCAGTGGATGCGTGGTGCCAGATCGTGAAGTCCAGAGACTTGACACTCTGGAAGAAATGGTTCAAGATGGAATGGGAGGAAGAAATCCCTGAAGTTCCATTACGCCAAAGTAAAGTGACGTGGAAGTATGCAGAGACTCACGGTTCAGGAGTTTTGGGATGTGCAAAGGTGACATCTTCCGAAGTCCCAGAGCCTCGAAACTTCGAAGTCCTAGAGTTCCATAGCGAGAAACAACCATTAGATGCTGGGAGACGTGGACTGTTGATCCACCCTACTTCATGAGTTCGCCAATCCTGTACTCTGAGAAATTTTTTGTGATGTTCTTTGAAATTCGTCAAAGCCCAGAGCCTGAAGTCGTTGAACTCTGGATAAGCGCCCAAATCATAAGCATTGGGTCATAGTCGTGGTCACATGCGAACCAAGGCATGAAGGGGGGCTAGCACCCAAAATTTGTTGCAGAACATAAATGGGCTTAAAGATTGAAGCCCGAGGGGTTCTTGACCAACCAAGACCTGTAGAAAATGGAATTTGATATTGTTTTTGTTGAATCGGATTGGTTTATTCTGGAAAATTATTAAAGTTTTTTAGCCTGAAAAAATTCCATTGACTCCACATTTTGTAGAATTAACATTTGTCAGAACCGAATCGAATTGTCACATAGTGCAGAGAAATGGGGGAGGCACAGGATGCTTACAGTTCGGAAATTGAAGCTAGAGAATTAGATGTCTATTTGGGGGTTGAAGGGACAAACCCCGATGGGAATGGAGAAGAAATAGATAACGAAGGGAACATGATGAAAATCATTAAAAAGTTGCATAAATATGCCCACATTCACCGTTCAGATAACAAAAATCTCATGAAATCCAAGGAACAACAGGGATAATTCAACATAAGGTTGATGCGGAGCTTTGAAAGAATTGAGAAGAAGTTGGATAAGGAGAGTGACTCCAGTAAAATAGGAAGTCACAGGTCCCCTAATGAGAAGAGAAAATCAAGGAGTGTTAGCAGACACAATCATCACTCCCAGGGGCACTCCAAGAGGAGGGCACACAGTAGTTCAAGTTCATTGCCTACCAGAAAGCATAGGAGATCTGGAGTGGATGAACTGAATGGTGAAATGAACAAGATTAAACCTCCTACATTTGATGGAGAGCACCAGAAGGAGGAATATGTTGAGACATGGCTTCTTGGCATGAGAAAATATTTCCAACTACATAATTTCTCCTCTCATGCAGAAGGAAGAATTGCAATGTATAAACTGAAAGAAAAAGCATCCATGTGGTGGGAACAACTTGTGCAAGTACAACATATCAAAGAGAATAATGTTACCTGGAGGGAATTCAAGAAACACTTTGAAAATAAATACCTAACTAAGAGATACTATGACAGAAAGATGAAAGATTTCTTTGAATTCAAATTGGGCAGCATGACTATAGATGAATATGAAAGAAGATTCCTAGAGTTGTTGAAGTATGTCCCTTTCATCAAAGATGAGACTGTCAAAATCCAAATATATTTGAGTGGACTGACAGCTTTCCTTAGTGAAAAGATCCAATATGATGATCCTAAAACTATGGAAGAAACCATAAGGAGAGAGAAATTATTATATGATCAGCATAAAGGAAAGCCTACTTTCTAAAGAGCTTGGGAAGACAAGAAGAAGTTTAAGAGGGAACTGAGGCAAAAGGGGAACAAGCCACCCTTTTTTAGGAATAGTCCTCAAAGACAACTAGTTTTTAGAGAGCCCAGGATGGTTGAAGTAGGTGGACAAAGGCCAAGACAACCACCTATGAAATTTTGGGGTTGTAAAGGGGATCACAAGTATATAGATTTCCCTCAAAAAAGTTACAAAGTGAGAGTTGTCCACAATGTTTGGCAAGCAGAAATAGTGGAGGAAATGGGCAGTAGAGTACCGAGGATCTATGCAGCCCTAGACAACAAGCAAGTTGAGTTTCAATCACACATGATTGAAGTTGAAGGTATGATCAGTAACCATTCCTTTACTATTTTAATTGATTCAGGGGCTAGTCATAGTTATATAGACCCCAAGGTAGTGGAAAGGTTGCAATTGCCAAGAATCAAGCATGTGAAATCTTGGCTGGTGCAGCTGGCTATAGGAGCCAAGAGAAAGGTTGTTGATTTGGTTAAATCATGTCCAGTGGGCATGAATGGGCTTAGTACTGATGCAGGAGAATCGCCTTCAAAGTCAAAGGCGCAAGCATGGAGGTAGGGACGTGACATCTCAACATTAATTTCAGAGATAAATCGATTGTTGATATATTTTGCAAACAACATTTTAAATATGTAACTTGTTTGTTAAGTCTTAAGGACTATAAGGGGTTGCAGATATAGAGTGTTAACTCTTATCTGGCAATAATTGTTAGTTATTGTAATAGGACATAGTAGGTAACCGCTAAGAATTTTATAGGATAGGTTACAGACACGACGACGAGAGCTCATGGAGCAGTTCCTTAGATAGTTTGTTGTTTCATTGTAAAAGTATTATGAAACTAGATGATGATCATAAGATAGAGATAGAGATTAGTAGAGAAGAATAGAGTAGAAGAAAGATGCAGTGGAGAACTGCAAGATTATGTAATTTGTTTTCATGAATGAATAGAACAGACATAATTGTCCCAAATATTGGACTGTACTCATTTGATGTATGAATGAATGAATGTTATATTCTGTGTATGTGATTTGTTTCATTTCATTCATGTATGATTGTTCGAGAAGTTGATCGTATGAGTTTGTGACGAAACTGGATTTGTTTCAATTGTTTCTCTTCTAAAATTCGTATGCAAGGTGTGCATCTCGAATGCAAGGAGTGTGTTGATTGAGTATCGGATTGACTCAGAGGAGTTCAGAGAGAACAAAGGCAACGTAGACCAGGTGCAAGGAGTGCACAGTGTCAAGAAGCGACCAAGTGTCGAAGAACCAGAATAGAGGAACGCCAGGTGGGCGAGAAGAATTTCTTTTCAAGAAATCCTTCGATCTGAGTTATCGAAATCCTGAGAATGCAAGGAGTGTGTGGGAAGACGAAATCCTTTAAGGATCAAACTCATAAGGGATAGTACTTTTCATAAGTGTTGACGAGATCCAAGAGTCAGACTCGTAGGAGGAGAAAAGGTTCGAAACCTTTGAAAACTGATAAATATTCCAAGTCGAAAGAAATCAGAAGCTCAGGAGGAGGAGCGGTAGTGGTCGTTGGATCACAGAGCAAAGGGTCAACGACCGTCTAATCGGAGCAAGGTGCACAAGCCTTAGTGCTTCACACATATAAGAGAAAGAACCTACCAAGGTTTTAGATCTGAGATTCTCGAAGTTCGAAGAGCCGGAAACCCGAAGTGAATCCCAGTCGTCCGATCAGCCGAAGTAGATCTGAGCCGTCAGATCGCCCGAAGTAATCTCAGGTGTCGGATCACCCGAAGTGGACCTGAGCCATCAGATGCTGTGAATTCAGGAGAAGGCGAGGTTTGAGAGTTGAGATTTTCGAAGTCTGAGTTTCGAAAATTCAAAGTGAATCTCAATCGTCCGATCAGTCGAAACAGATCTGAGCCATCAGATCGCCTGAAGTAATCTCATGCGTCGGATCACCCAAAGTGGATCTAATTTGTCATATACTCTGAGTCCAGGAGGAAGCAAGGTTTGAGAGTGGATATTTCTGAAGTCCGAAGTTTCGAAAACCTAAAGTGAATCTCAACCATCCGATCACCCGAAGTGAATTTGAGCCATCGGAGTTCAGAAAGGAGACGTGGTGTAGAACTGAGAGCTCTGGGTAAAGACCCGAAGTCATTTGTGATCGTCAGATCAAGGAAGACATGGTGTAGATATGAGAGCTCCTGGTAAAGACCCGAATTAATTCATGACCATCAGATCAAAGGAAGACGTGGCACAAATATGTGGACTCCGGGCAAAGACCGAAACTAATCCTCGATCGTCAGATCAAGAGGACACACGTTAGTGGATTATAGTCTTTCTATAAAATCCATTGGGAAAAAGAGGTTTGAGATTTGAAATCTCAGAAGTTCGAAACCCAAAGGCGATTTTGACTGTCGATCGAGAAGAGGGTCACAGGACCGTTGATCTGAGTTGAAAGGTCTGATAGCACCCGCAACCTTTCCTTTCACTCTTCTACAAAATCTCAGAGTATTGAGCGTTAGATCTTTTTATGATAAGCCCTCTCTTGATATGACCTTGGGTAATGCCTTCTTGTGAGTACGCGATTGCGAGCGCAACCAATAGCGGTTTGGGATCAAACTGCTTTTCAGCCCGCAATGCTCCTCGAACCTCCACGTGTCCTCTTGGAAAAACCATGGTATGGATTGTGGCCCGCCCTCAATGTTTTAAAGTCCGTGCAACTCCTGTCCCCGCAATGCTACGGGATCGTCGATCTTGCGAGTTTGATGATACTTTCTGAACTGACAGTTCAAATCTGCACTTTTCGAATCTACGGACCAGATCTTCCCCTTCTCGATCAACGGTCAAGATCACCTTCATGATTCCAGACTTCGGGGTTTTGAAATCTCAAACCCTTCATTCTTCCGTACTTCAATCTTCTGGAGCTGATGATCTGCAGACACCTGTCATGCTCAATCAACGGTCCTACTTCCACTTTGGGTGTTTGACCTTTCAACTCAGATCAACGGTCCTGTGACCCTCTTCTCGATCGACGATTGAAATCTCCTTTGGGTTTTGGACTTCTGAGATTTCAAATCTCAAACCTCTTTTTCCCAATGGATTTTATCCAAAGACTATAATACACTGACGTGTGTCCTCTTGATCTGATGATCGAGGATTACTTGGGGTGTTTTCCCGGAGTCCACAGATTTGCGCCACGTCTCCCTTTGATATGACGGTCACAAATTACTTCAGGTCTTTACCCGAAGCTCTCAGATCTATGCCATGTCTCCCTTGATCTGACGATCATGAATGAATTCGGGTCTTTACCCAGAGCTCTCAGATCTACACCACGTCTCCTTTCTGAACTTCGACAGCTCAGATTCACTTCGAGTGATTGGATGGTTGAGATTCACTTCAGGTTCTTGGAACTTCAAAAATCTCAACTCTCAAACCTTGCCTCCTCTTAGACTCATAGTATCTGACAGCTCATATCCACTTCGGATGATCTGATGCCTAATATTACTTCGGGCGATCTGACGGCTCAAATCTGTTTCAGCTTATCGGACGATTGAGATTCACTTCGAATTTCTAGAACTCGGACTTCAGAAATATCAACTCTCAAACCTCACCTTCTCCTGAACTCATAGCATCTGACGACTCAGATCCACTTCGGGTGATTCGACACTTGAGATTACTTCGAGTGATCTAATGGCTCAGATCTGCTTCGATTGATCGAACGACTGGGATTCACTTCGGGTTTCCATCTCTCCGGACTTCGGGAATCTCATATCTCAAACCTTGGTAAGTTCTTTCTCCTCTATGTGCAAAGCGCTAAGGCTCGTGAACCTTGCTCCGATCAGACGGTTGTTGACCCTTTGCTTTGTGATGCAACGACCACTGTCAATTCTCCTCCCGAGCTTATGATTTCTTCCAACTTGGAAGATTTATCAATATTCAAAGGTTTCAAACCTTTTCTCCTCCTACGAGTCTGACTCTTTGATCTCGTAAACACTTATGAAAATTTCTATCCCTTATGATCTTGATCCTTAAAGGATTTCAACTTCCCACACACTTCTTGCGTTCTTAGGATTTCGATAACTCAGATCGAAGGATTTCTTGAAAATAAATTCTTCTCGCCCACCTGGCATTCCTTTGTTTTGGTTCTTCAATGATTGGTCGCTTCTTGACGTTGTGCACTCCTTGCACCTGGTATAAGTTTTCTTTGTTCTCTCTGAACTCCTTTGAGTCAATCCGAGACTCAATCGACGCACTCCTTGCATTCGATATGCACACCTTGCATATGAGTTTCAGAAGAGAAACAATTGAAACTTATCCAGTTTTGTCACAAACTCATACGATCAACTTCTCGAACAATCATACATGAACAAAATGAAACAAATCACATACACAAAATATAACATTCATTCATTCATACATCAAATGAACACAGTCCAAGATTTGGGACAATTCTGTCTATTCTATTCATTCATGAAAACAAATTATATAATCTTACAGTTCTCCACTGCGTCTTTCTTCTACTCTATTCTGCTCTACTGATCTCTATCTCTATCTTATGATCATCATCTGGTCTCATAATACTTTTACAATGCAACAACAAACTATCTAAGGACCAGCTCCATGAGCTCTCGTCATCCTGTCTGTAACCTATCCTATCAAACTCTTACCAATTACCTACTCTGTCATATTACAATAACTAACAGTTATTTCCAGATAAGAGTCAACACTCTATATCTACAACCCCTTACATTCCTTAAGACTTTACAAACAAGTTACATATTTAAAATGATATTTGCAAAATATCTCAACAATGGATTTATCTCTGAAATTAATGCTGAGATGGCATGTCCCTGCCTCCATGCTTGCGTCTTTGACTTTGAAGGCGATGCTCTTGCATCAAGTACCAAGTTAGATTTGAACATCTTTCCTTTGGGATCATATGACTGTCTGATTGATATGGATTGGTTGGACCAACACCATGCCATCTTAGAATGCCATAACAATGCATTCACTTTCCTGGATGAGGAAGGAAATCAGAAAACAGTCCAAGGAATACCCAGTGCAGTTAATGCCCAGGAAATCTCAGCAATGCAATTAAAGAAGTGTTTCAGGAAGGGTTGTCAAATATTTTCAGCCATACAGAGGAAGCATCTAAGGATAAGTTGCCAAATCTGCAGGATCATGTAGTCTTGGAAAATTTTGAGGATGTGTTCAAGGAGGTACCAGGTTTACCTCCAAAGAGAGATATTGATTTCTCTATAAATCTAATGCCTGGAGCAACTTCGGTGTCGAAGACTCCCTACAAAATGAGTACACCAGAGCTGAAGGAATTGCAAATGCAGCTTCAAGAACTTCCGAAGAAGGGGTATATACACCCAAGTGTGTCACCTTGGGGTGCCCCAATCTTGTTCGTGAAGAAGAAAGATGGTACATTGAGATTGTGCATCAATTTTAGACAATTGAAAAAGTGACTATAAAGAACAAGTATCCTTTGCCAAGGATTGATGATCTCTTTTATCAGTTGAAGGATGCAAAGATATTCTCAAAGATAGATATCAGGTCAGGATATCATCGGGTAAGGATAAAATATGAAGACATTAACAAGAACACCTTCAGAACAAGGTATGGTCATTATGAATTCACAGTGGTTCCATTTGGGTTATCAAATGCACCAGTTGTTTTCATGTGCCTAATGAATGGTGTTTTCCAAGAATATTTGGATAAGTTTGTCATTGTCTTTTTGGATGACATCCTTGTATATTCCAAGTCAGAAGAAGAGCATGAGCATCATTTGAGGATGGTGTTGCAAGTGCTAATAGACCATCAATTGTATGCCAAATTGAGCAAATGTTCATTTTATCAAAACATAATTCACTATTTGGGGCATATCATATCTGAAGAAGGGATAGCAATGGACCCTGAAAAGATAGAAGCCATTAGAGAATGGTCAACGCCAAAGAACGTGATAGAATTCAGATCCTTCATGGATCTAGCTAGCTATTACAGAGGTTCATTGCAGGGTTTTCAAGAATAGCTCACCCCATCACTTCCTTGCAAAGGAAGGGGAAGAAATTTCAACGGACAAAAGAATGTGAAAGAATCTTCGAGAAATTGAAGCAACTGTTAATTAGTGCTCCAATTCTAAGGATTGCAGACCCAAATGAAGACTTTGTGGTTTGTACAGATGCCTGCAAAGAAGTACTCGGTGGATTACTCAGTCAGAATGGATTTGTAATATGTTTCAAGTCCAGAAAATTGAAAGAGCATGGAAGGCTCTACGTCACTCATGATTTGGACTTGTCATCCATAGTGCATTTTTAAAAAAGTGGAGGAAATACCTCATAGGAAAGAGGTTTGAGCTGAGGACAGACCATTATGGTCTGAAATATCTGTTTGATCAACCTACTCTAAATGCCAGGCAGAGTAGATGGTTGGAATTCCTCTGTGAATATGACTTTGATATCAATCACATCAAAGGAAAGGAGAACAAAGTGGTTGATGCACTAAGCAGAAGAGTGCATGAACTACATGTTACAACCATCAGCATGTATCAAACAAATGTTAAAGGCAGAATTTTGGAAGTTGCAAAAGCCAATTTGCAGTACATGGAATTGGTGACAAAATTGCAGCGGGGTAAAATGCAGCAGAAAGTTGAATATTATGAATTGGGAAATGATGGAATTCTCTGGTACAAAAACAAAGTTTATGTACCCAATTATCATGAATTGAGGAGTGTGATTTTGAAAGGAATGCACAATGTACCTTATGCGGGACACCCAAGATATCAGAAAAAAGTTTCATTGGTCAAGAGCCAATTTTATTGGCCAGGCATGAAGAAGGATGTAACAACCTTAGTTGAATATATGCTTAGGGATTATTAAGTAAAAAATTAATTAGGTAATTAATTGTCATAACATGGTTTTAATTAAACAAAGATTGACATAATAATATTAATTAAATATTTATTAATTAATTAATTGTTATAATTTTGATTAATTAATTAATTACCTATCACATTCAATGACATGGGTAATAAATTTAAGAGGGTTAATAATTTTAATTTGTTTAATTAAATGATTTACGTATACGGAGGGGATAAGAAACAATAAAATTTGAGGATAAGAAACATTAAATAATAGGATAAGACATTAACTAAGAGGATAAGATAATGAATGTATGGATAAGAAAATTAATGAGGAGGAAAGGGTCAGTGAAGGAGGGATATGACGGGAGGAGTCTTACGGGAAGGGGGGATTATTTTGGAGAGGAGAAAAATCATTGGAAGAGGGTAAAGACTGTATGTCTAAGGGGATTATTTTGGAGAGGAGGAAGAATCATTGGAAGAGGGGAAAGACTGTATGTTTGAGAGGATTATTCTTCTGGTGTGGGGGAGTTTGTTTTATGGGTTTTTGGTGAACCAGAAGCAGGGGGCACCAGTTTGCTGGGGGTTTTGGGCACGGGGGTCGGGATAGCCTTATGGTATCCTGGAGCTAGGAAGCCAGACAGGCTGCTCCTAGATGGCAGGGAGGAAACACGGTTTGGGCAGAGTTGGTCAGCGCATCAGGCAACAGCAAAGCAGCAGGCTAAACAACCAGGTCAGCGGAGAAATTAGCATCAGGAAGAGGTAATTAAATTTTATTATGTTAAGTTATTTTTCATGTTGTAAATAGATTTGAATTCCAACAGAATTTGTATGCTTGTAGGATGTGAAAGAATGATTTACGTATAGAGAAAGGAAATATATGGTAATTGAATTAAAAGTTGTATTTTATGGTTTCTACAAAGGATATTGTTGAATACATAGCTAAATGCTTAGAATGTCAAAGGGTCAAGGTTGAGCATAGACACCTAGCTGGATTACTGCAACCATTACCTATTCCTGAGTGGAAGTGGGAAGTGGTGACAATGGATTTCATCACAGGATTACCCGGAACAAACAAGCAACATGATTCCATCATGGTGGTGATGGATAAGCTTACTAAATCTGCCCATTTTATTCCATTGAAGACTACTCACAAAGAAGCTAATGTTGTTGATATCTATATGAGGGAAGTATCACAATTGCATGGCATACCCAAGACAATTGTGTTTGACAGAGACCTGAAATTTACCTCAAAGTTTTGGAGAGGGTTATTCAAGGGGTTCGGAACAAACCTGAACTTCAACATAGCCTATCATCCTGAGTCTGATGGGAAAAAAGAAAGGGTGAACCAAGTGATAGAGGACATGCTAAGGATGTATGTGATGGACAAACCATCTAAATGGGAGGATTATCTACACTTGGTATAATTTGCTCACAACAATGGGTATCAAGCATCATTGAAGATGAGCCTGTTTGAATCACTTTATGGCAGAAAGTGCAACACACCAATAAGATGGGACAAGCTAGTTGATAGAGAAATAATTGGGCTAGAGTTGCTCAAGGAAATGGAAGAGAAAATGTTGGAGATTAAGAAGAATTTGAAGGCTACCCAAGACAGGCAGAAAAGTTATGTTGATAAGAACAGAACCCACAGGGAGTTTAAAGTGAGTGATCATGTTTTCTTGAAAGTGAAAGCCAACAAAAGTTCCATGAAGCTGGTAAATTGTTCCAAGTTGGCAGCCAGATATTGTGGACCATTTGAAATCCTAGAAAGCATTGGACCGGTTGCTTAAATGCTTGCATTGCCTTCATCCATGATTGTTCATAATGTATTTCATGTTTCATTTCTCAAGAAGTATATACCTGATCCTAATCATGTGACTGATTGGAATGTGATTCAAGTGGAGCAAGAAGGTGCCTTACAAGTGCATCCTGTGCGCATATTGGACTGGAAGAGCAAGCAGCTCTAGAATTGAGCCATAGGGCTTGTAAAGGTCCAATGGACCTGGTACATTCCTTAGGATGCAACATGGGAGAATGAGGATGCTATGTGGGAAAAATACCCGCATCTTTTTGAATAGTTTGAAAATCTTGTTGATGTTGTGTAAATGAGTTGCACTGAGGACAGTGCAAAAATAAGGGGAGGGGATTGTAATATCTTCAAGGAAGAGCCCCAGTTGTATTTATAAATTGTAACATGGTTTGTAGGCTGGTGAGCCAAGCAATTATAAGCTGATAGAATTATGTGTTATTAGGTCGGAGAGCCTAGGTGTTAAAGGCCAGGAGCTTGTTATGTAC
>JASDQU010102743.1:879-15415 GCA_032191745.1 Picea mariana | reverse complement strand
GGTAATTCCTGAGGGGCCTCACCTGTTGTTTTCTTTATATGTTCTTGATCCTGAGCCCTGCCCTTGTTCATTGTCATTGTATCTCGCTGGTTTCCTTGCTCCTTGGATATCTCAGGGTTTGTCTTTTCGTTCCTTGGGCCTTTTGCCTTGGTTGAGGCTCTTCCTCTTCTAGGTTGTTTCCATCCTTCTCCATTGTTTTTCTCCTTATTTGGGTCTTTAGGACAGTTTCGCTGAAAGTGCCCGTATTCGTGACAGCCCCTGCATTTGAACAGAATTTGTTTAAATCAAGCTTCTAGTAATGCTGCCAGTCTCCAACCTTTAACTTGATTGCCTTTTGGAGGCCTACCTCTAGATCCACTTCCATGCAGATGCGCACGCAAGAGTATTGGTCCTTGGGATCTGCCCTGTCAATATATTGACCGAGTCCATTTCCAATTGCCTAGAGCAAAGTGGGATTCCAACAATGGATTGGGAGATTTGGAAGTCTTACCCAAACCGGGACGTCCTTGGGTACTTCCACCGCTGGATCAAAGCTTGGCATCCAGCAGTTCAGGTAGAGCCCTTGATTTCCCATGAAATAAGGTCTATTTATGAAGATGAGATCTCAATCTTCTTGTGAGATGAATCCGAAGATTAAAAAACCTCTTCCCACTGCATAGCAGGTTACATTGTTCTTGATCAGCGGGCACCAGTTTCTTTGGATCCAGTTGTCTGTAGATCTGGATGAAGGCCAAAGCCCCATAAATTTTCCTACCAATCCACGATCTGACAGGGAGACTACTACACACATAGGATGGTCGGGGGGGAGATCAATCTCCGAGATCGAGTCGAGCTTCTTAACGAAGCTTGGAGGAGTGGTTCGTGGGAGCTTCTTGCCTTGGGTGGCCAGAAGCTTGCAGAATGAGTCTGTTGTAGAAGGATGGGGCGAAGGCTCCCCTCCTCCAAAGGCGGCCATGGCTGCAGCAGAAAAGCTTAACCCTAGGCGACCTCATAGCGCTTGTGACACCGGTGCGTTCACTTTTTCATCTTTAGGTTTGCGTTATTATTAACATAATTCTCTATCTCCCTAGTCTTATATATTAATTAACTCAATTTATTTCAATTAATTAGGCTCCTTCAATATTTCTATTTTTCTCCCCCTTTTAATTTTCCATCTCATATTCACTTTACCCAATCTCTTTTCTCTTTCTTCTTCAATGGTGTTTACGTCTCTCCTTAAATACAAATCACACAACACTCTTTTTCACCATATAAGCTTCAATTGTCATTGATGATGGATGGAGTGTCCACTCCAAACTTTGAAAGTTAGACAATTTTTTTGGAAATCTTTTTCAACCAAAAATATAAATACATAAATTTTTACTTTTTATTTTAAAATAAATAATTTATTTAAATATAATGTATATATTAATAATATTAATATTATTGCTCTATCTGGCCTTAATATTATTTATATTTATTGATCATTATATTTTTCATGACTTAGAAGGTTAGGAAGGTTCATATTGTGACATATATTTTGAAATTAAGATCTAATTAGGGTATAGGAAGGGCACTCTAGGAGAAAGTGCATTTCATCTTCAACCCTCTTGTTGTGACAAGGGTGACAAAGACATTCTTTCAAACCATGGTGTTTTGGGAATTGTCCAATGCCCAATTTCACCATGTAGTTCATGAGAATTAGTTCTCATTTTAACAATATTGATTCTTTTCTTTAAACTAGTCAAGACAAAGAGATACTTTTGATCTTCAAGATTAGAGTAAACCACCTCCTTATAATATCTTGAAATAGTTTTGATTTTCGAAATTAAGGTTAACTACCTTCTTATAATACTTTTTTTTTTTTCTTTTATTCTCTAATTCTTTATCCCAACATAGATTCTTCTTAAACATAACTTTAACAATATTTTTAATATCATTAATATTCTACAAAATAACTTTTACTTTTATTCCACAATAATAAATTACATTTTACTACTTTTATTACTTTTATTGACTACTTTTATTTCTATAGCATTTTAACATTTGAATGTAAAATATTGTTTCTTGTAATAAATTAAATTGTTTTAAAAAATATATCACCATTGTGGGATGTTGTTACTTGGACTTTATATGAAGTGTCTGATGTTATGAACTTGGGTTTATATATGAAGTGTGGGATGTTATGAACTTGGGTTTAATAATTTGATTTTCATTAGGCTAGTTGCTTTATGCAGTTTAGTCACGTTTGAGTCTGACCACGTTTCATGTTTCATTAAAGGTAAGATATGCATATTGAAATCAGAAGATGAGTTTAGGTGATTGCATTAGAAGGACACAGTATAACATTGAATTACAAGTAACGAATTTGACAATAGCATGATCTAAATAAATGTATAGTTTAAATTTATGATTTTTTGGAGTTTTAGGTATATATTTTTATTAATTATTAATTGTTATTAAAATCTGACAAAAAAAAATAGTTGGAACTATAGATTTGAGTGATTAAGTTTGTATAATTTGAATGCCTTTAGGGTTTTTGAAGGCGATGAATCCATTTATACATTAAAAAATGCAATTTGAACAACAGAAAATGGAGATTTCAACAAGATCCGTGAATCTGTGAAAAGTTCAAAAAATCTAATATTTATACAACACCCAAAATAAATGGTTTATGTGCATTTTAAATGCAACTTTATTAGTTGTTATCTGCATTTTAAATGCAGCTTCATTAGTTGTCATTGATATTATTAGACATTGTCTAATTGTTTTACTAAATGATTTCATTAGTTGTCATTGATATTATTAGGCCTTCTCTAATTGTTTTAGAAAATAGTTTTTTTTTCATATGATTAGGCTATATATGATTTGAAGCAAATATTCAAAAAAAATACTCTCAGATTATACAAAAATAATCACACAAAACTAACAATTTTTTACCAAATTTCAAACAAATATCAAAAAAATATATTTCTAAAAATGTTTTGAAAATTTCTTACCAGATTTCAATCAAATATAAAAAAAATAAAATATTTGTATGAATGTTTCGATTGAACAATTCTATTCAAACTGTACTGTAGCTTGTGGGCCGTCATTTGACTTAATGGCGTTTGCACTGTCACAGATTCCAAATGAGCGGATGGCCCGTCTGCGTCAGAGTGTTATCCACGTCATGATAATGACATTTGCTAAAAAAAAAAATTGTCAGTGCAACATTTTGCGTAGATCGTTGTCAGATTTTATTTTAATTTAATCAATCTAGTGTTGAAATTTATTCGTTGTGGAAATGCATGTGGTATGTCTGACGAGGATAAGATTCTGACGCAAGCGGCCCGTCCGTTCAGAGCGCAGACGCCATTAAGTCAAATGACGGAAAGGAAAACCTGCTCCTCAAAGGTCACTTATCACATCATTTATGTGTCACTTATCACATCATTTATGTGTTGTGATCTGGTTTGGAATTTCAATTTTTCTTTATTTGTCAAATATTATATGTTTATATGTTATGTTTATATGTTAAGTTTAGTATTACAAATTTTCATCTAAATTTAAGTTTGTATAATTTTTTTTATTATTATATGTTAAATTTTTATTATAATTTTTTTGTCTTTTTTAAATTTTGAAAATACAATTTAAGTATAATTTTTTATTTAAATTTAAGTTTGTTCAATTTTTTTTTTATTATATGTTAATTTTACTATTATAGTTTTTTATCTTTTCTAAATTTTGGAAATACAATTTTTTATATTTAAAAAAAAAAAAAAAATTTAAGTCATAACCACCATCCACTCAATCGAGGATGGCATAAAGATGTTCGGTCTTGACTAAATTATTGGGTAATCATAGAAGACACCATTTTGCAAATAAAGATATTATTAAAAAAACTTTAAGTCAAAATTTAAGGAGTACATGTGGTGTGATAAAGAGTTAGAGGAAAAAAAGAAAATTAAGGTATTATAAGGATGTAATCCATTAAAAAATCAAAATTCTCTATCTGTTTTTCCAAGTGTAAAGGAAAAAATAAACATTGCTAAGATAAGAACAAATTCTCATTAGCTCCATAGTGAAATTGGGGGTTGGTCAATTCCTAAAATGCCATGGGATGAAAGAGTGTCACTTTTGTGACACTAAGAAGGTTGAAGATGAAAAACACTTTCTCTTAGATTGTCCAGCCTATACCCATATTAGATCTCATTTTCAAAATATTTGTCACACTACCAACCTTCCTAACCTCTTAACTCAACTTCTCTTAATGCTTTTCGAGCACATAAACAAAATTCTAAAGAAACACCTACCCTCTTAAAGTCCCATAGACCAATTCAGTCAGTGGAGGTTCATCATCATCATCATCATCATTAAAAACCCTCTACTAAAATATATCAATTTCATAATAATAAACATTAAAAACCTTCCACTAAAATATATCAATTAAAATATTTACAAATATATGTGAATATGTAAGAATAAGATATTGTAATGAATAATAACTTTTAACTTTTACAAAATCCAAATTCCAAAGTTATCAATATAAAAATTATATATATAAATATATTTATATAAATATAAAACTATCAATAAAAAAATATAAATATATTTATATGAATATAAAAATTGGAATAAATATTTCATATTAATTAAGTTAGTAAATTGTTTGTCACATAAATTTATTAAAAAACTTTATTAGATCATAAATATAACCTTAAGCCAAGCTATTATTCTAAATTTGAAAAGTAACACTTTGGTAAATTGCATGAAGGACAATAAAGTACAAAAAGATCATCTAATCAACTACTAAAACCCTTTTCCACTTGTAAACCAGTATAATCGTCCTCCTCCTCGAATTTAACACTTTGCTATGTGGAATAAGACATGTGCAATGTGAATAAAATCATTTATTTATAATGCACTAATCCAAATTACAAAGTTATTTATTATATACTAATAATTTATTTTCATATACATAAATAATTAAATAATATATAAATAGTTACATACTAACGTGTGCAAAAGTCTATAAATCTAGAACATGTCATAAATGTGAAATTAAATAAATTACATTTATTATTATTCCTTACCACAATAATACATTTCATTTCATTTTGCAATGTAAATAAGACTTAGATTTCCAATGTGAATAAGACTTTGATTTCCATTTTCTGATTTCTGATAAATACATTGCTTATTTTCAATTTTAATCATTTAAACTTTAAAGATCCCTAAAACTCTTCATGCCCAGTGGGACCCAACGTTGCCTTTTTGGTATAGTTTTTTACTAATGAAGTTAATGTCACTAATGAATTTCAGTAATGATTAAAAACTATAATAATGAATTTCAGTAATGATTAAAAACTATAGTAATGATTAAAGACTATGTTTTGATCTGCAAAGAAGATAATTCATAAAATTTTAACCTTCAATTTTCTCTTTATGATTAAAAAGTCATTAAATCTGACCATTTTGAATAGATATATGGATTAACAACGAGGCATTAACAACTTAAGTGAATCAAATCAGTCGTGGTCTCCTAGCTATTACAACAACAAAGCATGTAATGATGATCACTGACCACTAAAATAATAACGCAACTATGGAAAGAGCTGCAGGTCTCATAGGTGGATTATCTTTAACCAAACCTCAAATCTGATAGCATTTATGGAAAAAATAAATGGTGCTTATTACTTAATTGTAGGCCGTGTCTAGCACGAGCAAGAACTTTTCGGTGCGTGGTGTTAAGGATTTTAATAGTTTTTGACATTATGTCTTATGGGCATCTGTCTCATGGGATTCAACCATGGCGATTTACCATCTAAGTTATGTTTCTATGCCATTTCAATTATGGCGATCACCTCTCTGTTGGGCGGCCTGGTAGTTACTGTGAGAAGTCTTGTGTGGAACAACAAAATATTTCCAAGCTTGTGTAAATCCATATCCAGCTGCCCTAGTGTACATTAACTCTACCATACAACATAAATGGATGGAACAAAGAGCTTAGTATGTTACGGTGTAGCAATATTAAGTATATGCTGAAAGCAATGAAATCCTGCTACTACAATAGGTAAATGTTAGATTTTTTGGTGTTTTTAAGGTATATTATTTTGGCTTTGTTTAGTTGTTATATGAAATGGTTTTTTTTTGTTGTTCAAAATCCATTTCTGAATGTAGCAATGGATTCAACATGCTTAAAAAAATTTAGGGCACTCGGATTATACAATTCGAGTGTTGCATGTGAGAAATCAATTAATATAATGTTTTTAGAATATTCATATTTAATAATTGCAATTTAAATGTTTTAGTTGACCCTCAAACTCTTAATGTCATGGAAATTTATGTCTCTTCTCCTTTTCACCTTCAAAGGG
Organism: Picea mariana; assembly: GCA_032191745.1. Classification (NCBI taxonomy): domain Eukaryota; kingdom Viridiplantae; phylum Streptophyta; class Pinopsida; order Pinales; family Pinaceae; genus Picea; species Picea mariana. The sequence continues at coordinate 9,080 of JASDQU010102743.1, read as the reverse complement.
ATTTGCTATGAACAAACCTAAGGGACAACCATGCGGTCCTCGTTATCCCCAATGGTTGCTAACATATTCATGGAGAATTTCAAATCTCTATCTTTAAATAGTTTTCACCTTAAACCAGAGTGTTGGTTTGGCTTTGTAGATGACACTTTTGTCATTTGGCCTCATGGCCACCCCAACTTAATGTCTTTCTTCAACCATCTTACGAGCATTTCCTCTCACACCTAATTCACTATGGAAATCCAAAAGGATAACTCTATCCCCTTTTTCAATATCTATATTTCCCGCCTTCTTGATGGATCCCTTACCCACCAAGTTTATAGGAAGAACAATCGTACCGATAGATACCTTCATGCCACTTCCCACCATCACCCGACTCAAAAAGCATTCGTTCTCAAAACCATGATGACTCAAGCCATCTACATTTGTGCCCTTCAATTCCTTGCGAGGGAAATCCCATCTTACCCAGCCCTCTTGTCCAATGGCTACTCTCGCTCTCAAATCAACCAAGTGTTTTGCTCGGCCCACAATCCTAAATCCAAAATCTCTTCTTCCTCCTCCCCCATGGTGCCTTCAAACAAATTTTTAGATCCGTCAAAGATAAATTTGACCTAATGTTGAGTCCATGAGTTTACCAAATTCCTTACTACTGTGAAAACTCCTATATAGGTAAAATAGGTAGATCTTTCAAAGCCTGTGTCAAAGAACATATAGTTGAAAAAATCCTATATAGGTAAAATAGGTAGATCTTTCAAAGATCGTGTCAAAGAACATATAGTTGAAACTTGCGGCAATCTAATCTCTAAATCTTCCATACTCTAGCACTCCTCTAAATCCAAACACTTTTTTTGTTTCAACCAAACCAAAATATTACCCTCTACCTCTCACTAGTCCTCTTGCTTTATTCAAGAAGCTCTTGAAATCGAAAATACATCCTAATAATTTTAATCGAGAAGATGACTACAAACTTAGCCAATCTTGGAAGCCTACCATTCATCACCTCAAGCTTCTCATGACTAGTTGCCTCCCTATTTCCATCATTTTTCATCCCTCTCTCATGTTTCCTCTTCTTTATTAAATCCACCATTTTTAATTTAATTTCTCCCTATTCTTTGTTATCATCTTTAAGTATATGTTATTATTAACATAATTTTCTATCTCCCTAATCTCTTTATTGTATATTAATTAACTCAATTTATTTCTATTAATTATGTCCCTTCAATATTGCTATTTTTCTTCCCCTTTAAATTTTCCATCTCACATTCACTTTCCTTAATCTCTATGTTGATTTTACCTTTTACTTTATTATTTCCTTTTCATTATACCTAATCTCAACAACTACAAATTTCTAATACATTTTATTGTAAATATTTTTATTATTTTTAATATATTTGTATTCCTCAAATTCTTTATTATTATTACTTAATCTCAAATTTCTTATTATTGTTTTTTCTCTCTTTTTTTAGAGGGACTATAATGATCAATTCAACGTTGATCTTGTATTACTTGACGTTTGATTATAAATTTTTAGTTGTTTGCCAATGTTTTACATTAAGTAAACAATTTTTTTTATTTTTATAATATTAAAATTGATTTTTTTACAATTCTATTGGACTAGAGGATTGAAGTCTTACAATTTTTTTTTATTTTTATAATATTAAAATTGATTTTTTTACAATTCTATTGGACTAGAGGATTGAAGTCTTACTTCTAGTCTCTTTAATATAAAATAAATGATGCAATCCAGCTTTTAAATGAGGGGACAAATCCAGCTTTTAAATGCGTAGACAGCTTGTGCTTCACGTTTTAAACTTGAAATTTGCGACGGTCAGTTGATTTAAAATATGAAAATGGATTATTGGATGGTCCATTGATTTAATAGGCTCTCTTATGTAATATGAATTGTACACTTGAACTATAGAAACGGACTTATATCACAGCTTTTCGGCAGAACTTCCAAACTTTCGGGAGCTTTAACTCGATTTATATTAGAGATATAAATCATTTACATCACAAGTAGCCATTACAATTCGTCTCAGAGACCCAGCCGGATTTGATCTCAAGACCTCCTCCCAACACTTGAAGAAAGATACTTGTCATTACCAACCGTGCTGTCTCACGAGACTATAAACTCTCGGGAGCTTAAAATTGGAATACTAACAACAGGGAGATCATTTATTCCTTGTAGAAAACAGTAAACTCAAATTTATCTGGTCAAATTTATCAGTGTGCTTGACAACCGTTCTAGTAGCTAATATAATCTAGATTAAGTAATCGGATGCTATGACGTGTCACATATAAAATATAGATTCACTTTGGTCAACACTTAACCCTATCTCAAAGATTCTAACGAAATTATAAGATTCTAAAATGAAGTCATTCACTATACCTTTTCATAAAGTTACAATTTAACGATTTTTAAATATAAATTAAAAAATTAAAAAAAAAAATCATAAAAATGTATTCATTTACAATTTAATGATTTTGAGATAAAAATTAATTTTTTTTTTATAAAATATATCCATCCATAATAAAATTAAATTACAATATAAACAATAATAAAAATACCCGATGCTTTTAATTTTTTTATGACTTAAGAAAGTGTAATCACATGATGTGACATGCATTTAAGAATTTACTTATCCACCTTCCAACTTCACCTAATAAGCATCCATGTCATGCTATCGAAACAATTAAATTAACTTAGATGTTTTATGATAATAAACAATCTAAATTATTATTATTTTATTTAAATAAACGAATTCATTTTTAAGTGATCATATTTTGAGTAGGATATTTTATTTAAATAAATGAATAAATCATTTATTATAATAATCCGATTCGAATGGCTGGCTGAAATCCTACTTTTGTTTTTGTTTTGTTATGATGGGGTTTGTTTTCCTTGTCGGCTATTTTTATCAAATATCATAAATTTACCAATTTTAGTTAATATCAAATTTATTTTTTTGCTTTTTAGTATAGTAATTTATATATATATATTTTTTTGCTTTTTTTTAGTATGGTAATTTTTATTTTTATTTTATTTTGTTTTTTTATGATTATATATATATATATATATATTAATGATATTTAATATTTTTTTTTGAGTAAACTTAAAATGGTTTATGATTAATAAAGAGTTAATATTTTTTGAATATAAATAAATTAATTAATAATTTAAAATGGTTTATGATTAATAAAGAGTTAATATTTTTTAAATATAAATAAATTAATTAATAATTTAAAATCATTGTAAGTGTAAGTTTTTAAAATAATGTGTCAACTAGCATTCACGACATAACAATCAACCACTGTTAGTGTTGTGTTGCATGACAATTTAATTCATTATTTGGCAGGGACTTAGCTGTTATCAATGGTCATTTACTTCTCTCCTTAAATAGAAGTTACACAATACTCTTTTCCACCATATAAACTTTAATTGTCCTTAATGATAAATGGAATATTCACTTAAAACTTTTGAAATTACACAGTTTTTTAAGGAAATCTTTTCAACCAAAATATAAATACATAAATTTTTACTTTTTATTTTAAAAATTCATATAATTTAAAATATTTAAAAAATAAAAAATTTAATTTAATTTAAAAAATAAACCATAAATAATAAAAATTTTTTAAATAAGTAATAATTTTTATATTTATAATATTAATATTAATATTATGTATATACTTATAATATTAATATTAATAAAAGTATGTGTATATTTTTATTAATAGAAATTTAAAATATATATATAATATTAATATTAATATATTGTATGCCGTCATTTGACTTAATGGCGTTTGCACTCTCACATATTCCAAATGAACGGATGGGTGTTATCCACGTCATGATAATGACATTTGCTAATAAATATGACTGTTTGGCTGTCCGTTCAACGTTTTGCGTAGATCGTTGTCACGTTTTATTTTAATTTAATCAATTTAGTGTTGAAATATCGTCAGTGGGGACACGTGGATAAGAAAGTGCTGCATCAGCGAACTTGCCTTTTCAAATGTTACGGCTAAAAATTGCAGCGGCGTGGGATATTTTGTGATGAGGAATGGCCACATGGACTAGATTTATTCGATGTGAAAATGCATGTGGTATGTCTGACGAGGATAAGATTCTGATGCAAGCGGCCCATCGTTTCATTGATGGAAGCTCTGAGAACTCAGACGCCATTAAGTCAAATGACGGAAAGGAAACATGCCGCCGAAAGGTCGCTTATCACATCATTTCTTTGTCGTGATATATCTGCTTTTGGATGGGTTTGAGATAAAGATATTTCATTTAGAAGTAGGTAAGAGATGAGAGTGTCAATAGTGTATTTTAGTACAAGACGTTGATATGTGAGTTGTATGGGATCATTGAAAATGATATTAATAACTTGGAATATAGACTAGCACAGCAATAAATTTGTGGCTGGTGAACACAGAAAGGACGGTTTGCAAAAAGATGGCTTGTAAAATCTGATTTGTCGGGAAAGAGAAACGGTTTAGAGGTGGATGGAAGGAGTTGGAAAGAGTTGGCTAGAAGGAGACAGTGTGTCCAAAACTTGGTTGGTGAAGGCCAAAGGTTTAGGTTGGCCTAGAAAATGAAACCCTAATCACTCATATGTGGCAATCAACTAGCCACCATAGTAAATTTTAAATATGATTAAGTAAAAGTAAAAAAATAAACATGTAAACCACTGTCTTTATAATAGTGAGGAAGTTAGTGGTTGAAATCACAACCATTGATTTATTGAGACTACTAAGAATATTCCATCAATATTTAATCTTGTCCATACAAAACTGATTAAGCACTAAAAACCTATTAAATGTGCCCATGGTCAATAGGTGTACCATACCACTTAACAAGAGCATTGTAAGCACTTACTTATATATATATATATATATATATATATATATATATATATATAAGTTTTTAAAGTTTTTAAATAGAGTAAGGGAATTTTTTTTTATCTGATAATGTGTCTTTGACATGGGGGATTAGTCTATGACTGAGAATTTGTGACCTAGGGGCATTTAAATTGTCAAAATCACTTGAGGATTGCACCCACTCTAGACCACACCAACCCTTATCATGGTTAGATTTATTGGTGTCTCCTCCACAAAGCGACAGGTTGTGAACCTGTGTCGCCATGCAGAACAAGACCCATCACTGAATATAAGAAGGGATTATTATTTTTTCACAAGAGCTAGGAGATTTTTATTCATTAAAAAGGGTGCGACCAAGACCATAGAGTACAAAAAAATAGAACCGATATATAGAGCAAAATATTGGTTCATGCAGTCCAACTATCTGCCATACTTCTACCATATTCCTATAATTCCTCAACTACTTAATACTATTATTGAACTTGACTAAGTAAATTCGATAAAAAAAATATCGAGAATACATACAAAAAAACAAAACATGGCTAATTTTAAGATAGAAACATTCTAGACATCTTCCTTTTTGACATCTTCTTCCTCTGACGATGGCACTGCAACATTAAAATATGGCAATATCGATAGCATTGGTGCCTCCTATCTGCATGAGCAACCAATGTCCATACCAGAAGCAAAAGTCTTGGGTGCTTCATTCCTCTGTGCCAATTGTTGCTGCAAAAATTCCCCTTGTTATCACAGGAAATTAACTTCGTCCTGTAGCTGTCCCACTAACACCTTGTGTTGAGCCAATGTTTCCAAAGAAAAGGTAACAGTTGCGCTGAGTTCGTTTACCTTTATTACCAGTCTATAAATTATCATAAAATTATTGTCCATTCCTTCCTCACCCTAGTTTTGTTCATTGCTCTTAGCCTCCATAATTATCACCTTGCCCGAAACCTTGTTGCAATGGCCAATATAAAGCCTAATTCCCATACAACAAACCAACAAACCTTTAGGTCCACCTCTCTCTAGAGTGTGGCCAAATAAGAACCAGAATTTCCAAGAAATTACTAGGGTTTCGACTAACCATGTTATCTTTGGAACGACATTCACCAATTTAATAACCTTATGACCTTGCCAAATCCATTATGTGCATGCATCTCATACCTTACCATCTTTTCTTGCATAAATTCTAATGAATTCACCTTGCAAACAATCAATCCAGTGGACATTAGAATATGAGATTACCATCGTGGCTTGTACTTCCTCCACCTGTGCATTTTCTTTCATCGTGTCTTCTTTCCAATCAAACGTCCTGTACATCAAGCTAGGAACAAATTTATACTCGGCATGTACTTTCTCCCAAGACCTCCCGCAGGCCAAAGTACCTCGCCCACATGTAGAATTCAATGTCTACACCACCCGTGTCACCTAATATAATTGTTGTTGAACCTTCATCATGTGTCTGCTACTTACAAGATCAAACCTTCTAGCCTTCAAGGTTATAATAGGATTGAAATTTGGTGTCTACATGAACTTTCCACGCAGATTCATAAACGGTATCCCTACGTGGACCGGACGAGCCCCACATGAATACCAAGCCCCTTTCATTAGGGAGGTGTTGCAAAACTCAGTAGCCCACAAACTCCCAAGGAACCTGGGGTTAAACCAATGGATTTATTAGCCATTTCGCCTGCTTCTTTATTGCTTTCTCGGAGGATGTGAAAAAATATAAAAGATATATTGGCCAAAGAAAGTCGGATCTGCTCTATAAGGCCCTTCAAACTATCCTCCTTGGGTTCGGTTCCAATAAAAAATTATCTCATGGTATTTTTGGAGTCTCCCACGATATTCATATGTGATATTCGCTTATGGTTTGCGAGTTCTATCCCCTAGTAGATTACATAGGCTTTCGCTTTATTATTCAAGGTGGAACCTAAATTCCAATAGAAATATAATTTTGGATTCCCTCTAGGGCCATACAACAACACCCCCCTCGCACCTGCCTTCCTTGCAGAAATTGATGGACATGGGGGTGGGCTTTGATCCACTTATGTATGCATGGGTCACAATATCATTTAATATAATATCTCTGTGTGAAACCACATCTTCGACCACTACCTCAAGGTGTCCCCATGGCTCCAGATTAAGTGACCCTCACTCAAATTGAACCTTATCCAATGGTGAAAAACTCCTCGCATTCTACCATTGAATCCAACCTCTTTGGAAGAATATATATATATATATATATATATATATATATATATATTAATAGTTAATATAATTTTATTTTTATAGTGTTATTTTTATATAAAAAATTGTGAATAACAATTATTTAAATTACATTAAATTTATTATATGTGTGTGTGTGTGTGATGATGATGACGATGATGATGATTAACGTCCATTAAGACCTAATTGGTCTATCGGACCTTAAGACGGTAAGTGATTACCTGTGATTCTTTAGAATTTTATTTCTGTGCTCGAAAAACATTAAGAGAAGCTTTCCAAGATCACCATACTTTTGTTGAGTTAAGAGGTTAGGAAGGTTGGTAGTGTGATCAATATTTTTAAAATGAGATCTAATATGNACATTTTCGGCTGAACTAAATATATTTTTCGGCCGAAAAAATAAACGTCAAATCGAACGGAGCCATTGCGGGGCCCTCGATTTGCGTGTAAAAATTTGGTCGGCCGGATATTTTCTTTCCGGCGATAAGTTTTCGGCCGAAAGATATCTCGGCCGAAAGATTGTTCGGCCGAACAATCTTTCGGCCGAACTATTGTTCGACCGAAAGATTTTTCTATATAATTGCCACACATCCATGTGAAATGTTTCGAATTTTTTTGGTTGTGTGTCGTGGGAGCAGTGGAGCGTTGTGAGTGTCTGTGAGTCTTTGGGAGCAGTGGGCAGTGGAGCAGTGGGCTTTGTGGGCTTTGTGAGTCTTTGGGAGCAGTGGGCAGTGGAGCAATGGGCTTTGTGAGCAGGGAGAAGTGGACGCAGCGGACGCCGAGGACGCAGCGGTCGTGGGAGCAGTGGACGCAGCGGTCGGCGAGGTAATTACATTCGTAAACATTCGCATTTTGTTTGCGTTTTCGTGCGTTTTGTATGCGTTTTCGTGTGTTTTGTTTGCGTTTTGCATTTTGCGTTTTTGTGTGTTTTGTTTGCGTAGATTTTCGAAGATTTACGTATATGTTTATATACTGTTTATGTTTATATATGTTTCGTATATATGTTTATATATATACGAAACAGTATATATGTTTCGTTTATATATGTTTATATATATATTTCGTTTATATATGTTTCGTTTATATATTTTTCGTTT
>JASDQU010102742.1:211281-297474 GCA_032191745.1 Picea mariana | reverse complement strand
ATCAAACAAACATTTTCATTTTTCTCATTTTCTCTACTTTCCCTTTTTCCATACATGTGACCCCATACCCCCCTCCTTTTCATTTTTATTCTTTCTTCCCTCCCTTTACCCTACCCTAACCTCATAACCCCCTCCTCCTTTTCATTTTTACTCATTCTTCCCTCCTTTACCCTACCCTAACCTCATAACTCCTTCCTCCTTTTCATTTTTACTCATTCTTCCCTCCCTTTGCCCCCACCCTAACCTCATAACCCCCTCCTCCTTATCCTTTTTAAACCATTGTTCCCTCCCATTTCCCCTTCTCTTTAAAAATATTAAAAATATCCAACCAACCAAGAAAACACACAAAAATAAACATTAAAAAAATTCCCAACACAAAAACCAAAAAACCTTCAAAAATATCCAAATAACTAAAAACAATAAAAATAAACACACATAAAATTAAATTAAATATTTAAAAAATGTTCCAACACACATTTTTTTTTCTTCTTTCCTCTCCCCTTTCCTTTTTTTCCATGGAAAAAATTATCTCAATTTTATATAATGTATAAAATCTTTTACAAGTCGATGCCACGGTCAGCGATCTAATAACACTCGGTCAGTCAAAACACCGATACCGATTCTACCATAACAATACAAGCCGAAGCGATGATTCTGATGCTGTACAAGGACCGCATATGAGCAATCAGTCCATTCAGCCAAAAGAAATCAATACAGATGACAAAAAAGGCAATGCTGTCCCAAAAAAAGATTCAGCACACAGATGCTGAGCTATATCAGTGAACAAATCCATGATGACAACAAAGATACAAAGAGTAAACATCAACCGAAGGACAGCGGCCAAAGAAGAAAGTGGAATAAGAATGCAATACAAAGAGGGAGATGTCCAAGATCACATCAGAAGATGCAGAAATGGGAGATCGGACTCACGATCCCCTTATCACTATGGAAGATAGAAAGTCTTCCAATTTCCTCCCTTAACGCTTTCTTTGATAGAGCATCGGCTTCCCTGTTGTAGACTCTGGGAACATGCTGGAATCTAAGAAAGGGGAAGCCTTTGGGGAGAACCAGAGTCTTTTGTTTCCAGGATTCAACATGAATCGCATGGAGCTAGGACTTTTTCGAGATCCAGTCAATGATGACCTTTGAGTCTCCGCAGATGAGCAAGTGTGTGATGTTCCAGCAGGAAGCCAAAGAGAGAGAGACCCAAAGCCCCATGAGCTCCGCTTTAGTGTTTGTCCCCGGCCCGCAGTTGAGGATTTATTTTGTGATTCTCTCCGGGTGAGCTCTGAAGAAACCTCCTGCCCCACAGCAGGATCCATTGGCTTGGGCTGCTCCATCAAAGCAAGCCAAGGTGTATCCAACTGGCAGTCTAAGATCGATCTCTTTAGTAAGAATAAGCTTTAGTTGACGGCTGCCAGGAAAAAGTTGCTAGGACCCTGTTGAAAACAGCCAGAGTTGAAGGAGGTCTGTTCTCGAACAATGCTCTGTTTCGCTCAATCCACAAGTGCCAGCTGATGTGGGCCGCCAAGCAAGTCGGCGAGGATTTGATTAAATGCCAGGAATTAAAGCAATCTGTGACAGTGTCTCCACTCCAGGAGAAAGGAAGATTGAACCATAATAACAATCTGCTCCAGACTTCCTTTGAGAAATTGCAGTGGATCAATAAGTGGTGTATGTCCTCCGGAGCGTGTCGGCAGAGGAAGCAGATGCCAGGACCTTCCCATCCTTTCTAGTGAAGGGAGTCCCAGGTCAAAATCCGGTCAATGCCCGCCAGCCAGACAAAAGTTTATATTTAAGGGGAATTTTCCATTTCCATAACTGAAGACGCCAAGACAGATCTGGAGCAAGATTTTTTAAAGTCAATAGAGCATCGAAAATATTTTTTACCGATGGGATGCCTGAGGCATCGCCCCCTGCCCACACCAGGGTATCGGGCTCATCATTCAGGGTAATACCAGCACACTTGAGATCTGCGATATATTGATTCCAAACAATAGCCTTCCGCCCGATAAATGGCATATCCCCAACACCCATCCAATTATCCGGAAGGGAGGAATATCCAGTCGGTAAATTGATCTGTGAAAGATAAACTAAATTTTGTGAGAGTAGATCAAAGCACATGTCCAGGGGTAAGAGCGATCTGTCATCCAACCCTGTAATCATGTCCCTACCGATTTTGATCTCAGTGCCAGAACCCGGCTGCCACCTTAGCCAATGGAGGATGATGGGTGAAGAATCAACAAGGCCCTTCCAGAAGGGGGAGGCCCGCTTTAGAGATAGCGATGGCTTATGAAGCCAGTCAGAAAGTTTCAAGGAACCAAGGTACTTTCCCACTATTATACGATTCCAAATACTTTCATGAGTAAGAGCTCTCCAAAAGGTGCTAGCCAGGAGAGCTGTATTGAAGGTGTGTAAATTTTTTAAGCCCCAGCCTCCAGCCTTTTTTGGCCTTGCTAACAGCTCCCAGCTGCAGAGGTGGAAGCTATGTTTAGTCTCGACTCCATTCCACAAAAAGTTGGAGGTAAGTCGTCGGAGGGTGTTGATGATCTTTAATGGAATCCTCTCCAGGGACATCCAGTAAACCGCCAATCCTTCTAAAACAGATTTTACCAGGATGAGACGACCTCCAAGTAAAAGCCATTTGTAGCACCAGCCTCCTATTTTTCTTTCATAAAATTTTATAAGCCACTGCCAATCTTCGGGGGAAGAGGCTCCAATCTTCAGCTGAAATCCGAGATAACTCAAACYTGCACTAAGATCAACAAAATTGTAAGGGATGAACTGTTTGTAGGATTGTAGTTCCTGCTCCGTGAGTCCCCAGTGGTGGACAGATGATTTTGAGAGGTTTATAGAAAGACCAGAGACYRTACAAAAACGAGAGAGCAGWTCCTGAATAACAGACCACTCAGCTAGGTCAGCTTTAKTCATAAGAAGGAGATCGTCAACGAACATTAGATGGAGAATCCTTATGAACTTAGTAACAATGATGCCAGATATTTTGTGTTCAGAGAAGCTCTTTTTGAGAAGGATGCTGAGGGTATCCATGATTAATATGAAGAGATAAGGGGAGAGGGGACAGCCCTGTCGGAGGCCCCTCTCACTTTTAAAGAAACTCGTGGTCTCTCCATTGATGATAACAACGAAGTTGGCACTAGAAACACACGCCAGGATCCAATTTGTCAACTTGATACCGAAGCCCACCGCATGTAGCACCATCCTAAGGAATACCCAGTCAATGCTGTCAAAAGCTTTGTTGATGTCGAGCTTCATTACCAGCGCTTTTTGATTCTTCTGCTTGATACTGTGAATGCACTCATGGGCGGTTCCGATAGCTTCCTGTATTCTTCTACCTTTTAAGAAACCGAGTTGCTCTGCCGATAAACTCCTACCAAGAAGGGGCTTGATCCGGTTTGAGATTACTTTAGAAATTAACTTGTAGATGAGATTACAAAGGGATATCGGGCGAAAGTCATTGAAAGTGAGTGAATTAGATGATTTCGGGATCAGGACTAGGAAAGTTGCATTAAGGCAACCAGAAATTTTGCCCCTAATCCGAGAGTCTTCCACCATCCGGAGGAGATCCTCACCAACAAGGTCAAAGAAGAAAATGAAGAATTCAGTAGTCCAGCCATCCGGCCCCGGACTTCGCTCTCTTTTGAAATGTAACGGAATGTCTTTTAGCTCAGCAAGTGTAACGGGTTCATAAAGATCAGTTGCTTCAACAGTGGAGATAAATTGAGGGAAGAGACCAGCAATCGCGGCCTTTTCGTGAAGAAATTGGTCACTGGAGACTTTATAGAGTTGTTTGAAGTGATGGATAGCTTCGGACTTTAACTCTTCTTGTCCCCGAATGGTCCCATGTCCAGTTCTGTTACTTTTAATAGTCCAAATCGACTTTTTACTCCTGTTGTAACTGGCCGTCCTGTGAAAGAACCTGGTATTGGAGTCCCCGCTTTGTAACCACGTCGCACGGCTGCGCAACCTCCATGCTTCTTCCTCCTGCCGCAAGATGAAAGCTCTATCTTTTTCTAGCACTGTTAATCTAGCTGACTCGTCCACTGAAAGAGGCAATAAGGAAGATGAATTGAGGAGTAAAGAGATCTCCGTCTCAAGATTCAATAATCGGGCCTTTTCCACCTGTTTTGTTACCATAAACCACGATTTTGTTTCAGATTTTAGTGTTTTAAGCTTCCAGGCTAGTCGCCTCTGAGGGTTTACTTCAGTATGAAAGCGATGGTCATTCCAGACTTGATGAACCAGAGATGTATAATCCGCACGCTGTCCTCTCCCCTTTCCTTACATTTACCCCATGCCACCTTTTCCCTATCCTTTATTAAATTAAATATTAAAAAAATATTCCCACACACAAACAAAAAAATCTCCCCTCCCCTCCACCTTTTCCTTATCCTTTCTCTCATTCTCCCCTCCCATCTCAACCTTTTCCCTATCCTTTCTCCCCTCCCATCTCTATCTCTTACGGGAAAATATTTTTTTCTCTATCTCTTACGAAAAAATAAAATCTTTTATTAATAGTTTAGACTTGAGTTTAAGTCTCTACGTCTTTTAAAAGTAGTGGTTTCCTAGTTTCATTTGTAGTTTTATCACTTAGGTAATATATTTAAGATTTAATTATTTTGAATTTGTGGTTTACTCGTAAGTAAGTTGGGATGCTTTTTATAATGATGAGTTACATGTAAAACATGATGAATATGTTTCCATTAACGTGGTTAACCAAATATTTTATTATGTAATGTTGGTTAACTAAATATTTTATTATGTGGTGGTGGTGGTGGCAATGATGATGATGATGCGGTGGTGATAGTGGTGGTGGTGATGATGATGATGAAAATCAATCAGATCTTAAGAAAGGATAGGAGATTACTTGGATTTCTTTATAATATTATTTCGTTGCTGAAAAGCATTAGGAGAAGCATTTCAAGATCACTATAGTTTTGATGACTTAGAAAGTTAGGAAAGTAAAAAATATGATAAGTAAAAAATATGATTTCCACAATTATGAATGTTATAAAAATGATTAGATTTTTTAAATCTTAAAATTTTAAAAGTTTTTTTTTTTCAGAAAAAACTTTATATTCATAAATATAGAATATACATATTGTAGCCCCTCTCAAGACTACCCTTTTCTTATCATGTTATTGTTGATACATACATATTTCGCCTTCCTTACATACATAAAGATACTTTCCTTTATCAAAACATTACATTAACACCTTACCCTAAATAAAAAAAAATTCTTCTGCTTGTTATAATTTTTAGAAAAAAAACTACAAATGGAAATTGATTTCCTTACAAATCTACCCCTCATAAAATTCATAACAAATGAAAGCGCTGGCATCAAGCGTGAGAGCATCTTTAGAAAGTTCATTGTCCATTGCGTTAAGTTCCTTGGGAATATGATTTATAGAAAACCATTCTAGAGCTGAAAAGAAAGAGCGAATATGAGCCATCAATGTCTTGAGTGTCATCACTTGCATCTAATTTTGTCCTTTAACCCACTCAATTACAAGCTTAGATTCACCCAAAAGTTGTATTTTGCGCATATTTAGGGAGGTGATCATGAATAGTAAAGCCCATAAAGTTGAAAGCTTTGCTTTTGTGTTTGTTCCTATATTCAGAGAGTAACAAATTTTGAAATAGTGGGATTCAGTAATATAAAGAACAATTTCATCAGCACAACCTGGTGGGTGCCTTTGACTAGCCCCATAAAAATATCCCCGAGGCATTCTTTTGTCTAAAGAAGGCAAGGTGAGAAGTTTTTGCTTTGGAGCTTTGGCCTCACAACTAAATTCTTGAGTTAATTTGACGACCAGAGCAACTACAATTATCGACAAAATAAACTTATCTTAAAAGATGCATACATTATGTGCCCATAACATGAAGTAGATTAAAAAGAAAGGGACAGAGAGAAAGCCTTTTGTTCATGAATCCTCTTTCCATAATTTTAGCCAATCAAGGAGATTTTTGGCCAGAGATGGCCTATGAAAATTTACAAGCTTTGAAACCTATGACATCACTTGTTGAGCATAATGACATGAAATAAAAAGGTGTTGAACTCATTCTAAATCAAGCTTACACAGTGCATATCTATTAGGCCATGTCCACCCTCTTTTTGTTTCACTGTCCTAAATTAGCAACCTATTTTCAATAGCCAACCATAACATAATCTTCACTTTTAAAGGAGAAAAGATCCTCCACACAAAACACCACCACCACTTCCTCTCCCCCTAAAACAAAGTCTCTGCTTGAGTTAGATACCCCAACATGATTATGAAATTTCCAGATTTCTTATTTCTTGATCAAACAAGGGCATCACCTTCCTTCTCACGAAGCTGAATAAAATTTGAATTTAGGAATTAATTGAAAACACCTCACTCCTCCTTAAATTTTAAAGTTATTATAATGAATTTTATAAATGTATTATAAGTCAATTTAACCTTTTTTTTGCATTTTTTTTTTCTTGATAATGTTACATAAAAAAATTACTGAAATTATAAAATATAAAAATATAATTTAATCCTTATTTATATAAACAAAACAAAATTTGATAAATTTTTTTTTTAAGTAATAAATAAATGAAAAAATTTAAATAAAATAAAATGCATCTATAAAAGTAACTATTTTATAAGTATAAAGTTAACTAAAATGTGATTAATAAAAGAAATTATTAAAATATATACCCCATCAAAATAAAAGATTTTGAAATTTGTATTAATACCTATCAATTTATTTTCAACATTGTCAAAAGAGATTTTAACATAAATTTTGGTTTACTAAAAATGATTATCTCTTCCTATACCCCTTAGGTTATTGATAACTATTTACTTATGACAACCATGCCCCTTACTTATTGATAAGACAAAAAAGTCCTTAAAACCTTGTTGAAATACTCTATCTCATTCTACCTCATCCAAAAATGACCATCCCTTTTTTGCTCCCAGTTCTCTTACAAGCCTTTACTTTTTTGGTGGGAATGGATCATCAATACCTTATAAAAATAGCCCATCAAACTCTACTTTGTCTTTGTTTGAAAGTAACATTAAAGATCAACCCTATGCAATATTATCCACTCTTTACTTTTTGAGTGGGTTGGAGTCATTAACAAGGGGACATTGAGCTCTATTTCCTCTCATGTGATTGACTCTTTTTTCTTATCCCCTTTTCAACATTTGAGGTCCAGTCTCATGTGATTGACTCTTTTTTCTTATCCCCTTTTTAACATTTCAGGTCCATCCACATGCTTAAAGAAAAAAATTACAAACAAATTTTAAAATCAAATAATAAAATAAACAAAATTTAAGTTAAAAAAAAAGAAATTAACAAAAAAAAAAAAAAACAATTTTATTAGTTAGTGTGTTTTTTATTTGTAGAATTAATTTATGGTCTAAAAAGTCAATCAAAAATCATATAAATCATCATAATCATCTAAATTTCAAACTTGATTTCTTTAAAAAAAAAAAAATCCAATAATCTAAACATACTAACCAAATTTAACCCCAATTTTTTTTTTTTAAATAAAAAACTTAAAAAAAATTAATTAAAAAACAAACCAATATATATATTTAAAAAAAACAACTAACTAAAACCACACCCCCAAAAAATACAATAAAAATAAACTTTCCCCTCACACCCTCTCTCCTCTTCTCCCACTTTACCCCTTTCGTGAACCACGACCCTTCTACCTGATCCCAATACCCCTTTGTCCTTTTCATTTCACCCCATTCTCCCACTCCCTTCTCGGCTTTTCCCTTTTCCCCAACCTCCACGCCTCTTCCTCGCTATCCTTTTTCACCAATTTCCCCTTCTCTATTCTTCAAAATAAAAATATTTTTAAATCCGAAAAAATATGAATAATAAATAAATAAAAACACATAAAACAAGATATTAGAAAAAAATTCTAATATGCAGATATTTTTTTTTTTAAATATATAGAAAAATTAAAATATTTTTGATATTTTAAATGAATATTGTAAAGATAATTTTAAATAATATTAAAATGAAAAAATATAAATAAATTAAAATGTTAAATTAAATATATATAATTAAAAATAATATTAAAATACAAAATTTAATCATATAATTTAAAATAATAATAATAATAATTTATTTTTAAGATCATTGTTAAGTCAAATATTAAATTGGTGTATGAGACCCTCTTGTTTGTGGGACAGAGATCCCTTTCATTGATTAAGTTTACAAAAGTATACATACCCTACTCCTTTGGATTTAAACTATTAACCTTTTAAAAATGTTCTATAATAAAATAATTCCAAATATAACTCAATAATAAAATTATTATAAAATAATTTAAAAAGATATATATGATTGAAAGTATCATGATAAAAAAAAATGAAATCTACTAAACAAGGATAACAAGGATGTGAAAGACATGGAAATCACAACAAATGAGAAAATAATGTTAGTTATTCTTATTTTTTAATTTTATTTTTGATATTGAATAAATTTAATTTATAGTATTTTATTGATTTATTATTTGGTTTTATAATATTTTATTATCAAATTATCTCTACGGTTTTGAACAAGAATAAAACTTTTGAATGAGAATACTTCTCTGTTTTTTTGAAGGAGATATTTTATTTCTATATTTACCCAGAATAATCTCTATAGTTTCTTTGAACTTCTTTGTGGTTTTAGGAAATTATTTTTGGCTTCTTCAACCGTTGGAGCAATTGGACATGTGAAATGAGGTGAGCCACTTTTTACTTTGATTCAATTTTAATTTAAAATATATTTATAATCTATTAACTTAAACAAATTTAAATATATATTATTTATTTTTTATTTTAAGTTTCATAAGTAAAAGTTGATTTGAGAGATAAAGTCAATCCAAAATAATAATTGTTACATTTATTTTTCTCTTCTTTTCAATATGAGCACTCCACCACCTATTCCAAAAACTCAGCCTAACAGGGGGAGGCCCCCCAAAATCACCCTAGAGATACTTTAATATTATATGGAATCAGTAGAAAAAAGAAGAGAAGAGAAATATGCCAAAATCCAAATAGAGTTAGAAACATTAGAAAAAAGGAGTGAAGAAAGAGACCTAAAACTCCAAATCGAGCTAGAGGCAATGATTGATAAAAAAATTAAAGATGCCATTCAAACTCAAATAGAGGATAGATTCTTAGGGTTCAAGAGTGAATTGCAATGAAGGATATGATTCAAGAACTAGAAAAACATAAACAATCAACCCAAGAAGAAGGGATTGAAGAAAATTGGAAAAGCATAAACAATCAACCCAAGAAGAAGGGGTTGAAGAAAATCACAACTTGAGAGATAGGATTAAAGAGCCAGAAGAAAAACTAACCAACAATTTGACCCTCAGTAATATGGAAAACAAATTGGATATCAAACCCATTAAAGAGGAAATGAATAAGTTAATCGAACTAGACTATGAACGTAACAAAAGAGCCTTGAACCTCATGATTTTTGGTATAAAAGAACAACAAGAGGAGGATACACTAGCAATAGTAAAAGAAGAATTAAATAATAAATCACAAATTGATACAACATACATCATAGAAGCAAAGAGGCTAGGAAAAACAATTGATTACAAGATAGGTTGATCTGTGTCAAAGTAAGTTGTAATGACCATAAATATAGCATACTTAGTAGATATCCAAGCTTAAAAGGGTCAGGAATATTTATAAATGAAGACCTCATTCCCAAAGACCAAGCTGAATTAAGGAAGGAAGTTCAAAAGGTAAAAGAAGCAAGGAAAGAAGGAAAATGAGCAATAATTAGAAATTAAAAAGCTATTGTTAGGGATAGAGACAAGAAGGATAATAATAAATAAGAATTTGGGACACTCGGGATCCTTTTTTGGAATTGTCGTGGCTTTCCATGGTGCAAAGGTCCTATGATAAGTTGGATCCTGAGTGATATTGATATTACCTGTCTAGTTGAAACTTGGGAGCATGAGGAGTCTAAGGTCCCTAACATGAAAGGATTTGTCTTGTGGTCGGAATGGAACAAAAAATCCCACCGTAGAGGGATAGGAGGCATAGCTTGTTATATTAGAAAGAACATTTCTCCTCACATTCAACTTCATAAGATTGACCCTCTTAATGAGTACATTCAGATAGAAATTTCAGACACCAATGCTAAGAAGATGTATACAGCAATTTGTTATTTTGCACCTATTAATTCTACTTTTTATAAGAAAAACAATCTAGATAACAATTGTCCCTATAATAATTTAGAACAAGATATTTATAGTTGGAAAAATGAAGGTAATATTCTCATGCTAGGAGAATTTAATGCTAGGACTGCAATTAAACAAGCTACTCTTTTAATTAATGACTCCAACCATAATCCTTTATGTCTAGATGAGGACCTTGTTTTATCTAATAGCTACAAAAGAAGCTTTGAAGACCTAATTGAGAATTTGTTTGGTACTTAGTTGGTCAAGCTATGCATCTCTCAAGACCTAATAATTTTCAATGGAGTAATGAAGTGGACAAACTCCAACCAGACGACTTGTATTCATGAGATAGATAGTAGTGTTGTATATTATGTGATATCTGATATCCTTGTTTCCAACCAAATAACAACTTTTTACTTTTTAAATTACCATGAGCCCGACTCTGATCATAAAGCTTTATCCCTAGCTCTAAACTTTTCCATGCATAGGAGCATCATTGAAGATAATTATGATAATCAAAGGAATATGCATTTTGACAAAAGTAAAGTTGATATTTTCTTAAAGGATTTAAATAGTAAATTAAATCTTCTAACTTATAAGGACAACATTGAAGAACACTATCATAATTTTACAACTACCCTTTCCACTTCTATTAACAAGTTCTCTTTCTAGGTGTCCTATAAAAAGAATAATAGAACGACCAACCCTTGGTATGATAAAGAATGTAAAATTGCTAGGAAAACCATTAGGGATGCTTCTAATGAGTCCCTAAAACTCGATAAGATCAATATGTACAAAGCCCTAATTAAAAGGAAAAAAAGATGCTATATCAATAAAAGACAAAAGAAACTTTCACAACTATATAAGTTGGATCCTAAGAAGTTCTGGAGCCAAATTCTAAAACACAATACTAAAGAAAATAATAGGATTCCCTTAAGGGACTGGAATTCCTACCTTAAAAGTATTTACGAGTTCCCTAATGCCATGGACACCATTCTTATTGTCCCTACAAAGGAAGAAGTTTTTTCTTTAGATGACATAGAGTTTGGGGTTAAGCGGCTTGCAAATGGGAAAGCTAAGGACATTGAAGGCTACCAAGCTGAAATTTTTAAAATCGGAGGGACAATCGTTATCCCTCACATACACAAGCTCTTCAATTTAGCAGTCAAGCAGGGCTTCCCTAAACCTTGGACGCAAAGCCTCATTGTTCCTATTTTTTTAAAATGGAGATATAAATATTCCCTCTAATTATAGGACCATTATGATTAGCTTGATTTTAGCCAAGCTTTATGAAATTATTTTGGAAAAGAAGATTAACCTTTGGCTAGAAAGTCACAATAAAATAGCTAAAGGCCAGGTTGGGTTTAGGAGATATCATTCAACTGTGGACCATCTTCTTACATTTAGGATCATTGGAGAGGAGTTCCACAATACTAAAACCAACATTTTTTGTTGTTTTGTTGACTTTAGAAAAGATTTTGACATGGTTCCTAGGAAAAAACTTTGGAATATGTTGGAAGAGATAAAAGTGCCTCTCGAGTTGAGGGCTACTACAATAAGGATGTATGAGAATGTTATTGCTAAGTTTAAAAAACCTGAGGGCTATTCAAAAGAGATTAACTACAATATCAGAGTCAAACAAGGTTGTCCCTTGTCCCCTACCCTTTTTGGCATATACATTGACAAGTTAGAAGATTGATTGGGAAAAGAAGGTTGTGTCGGCCCTAATATCGCTGGTACAGTCATCAATCTTCTTCTTTATGCCGATGCTATTGTTCTTATGGCAAGGAGTCCCCATGATCTTGAAAACCTACTAAGAATCCTCAACGATTTTTGCTCCAATATGGATATGACTGTTAATATTGATAAGACTAAGGTCATGATTATTAAATCCAATAAGATCCCTTATGATACCTTCATATACGACAACGACAACTTGGAGGAAGTGACTTCATACAAATATCTTGGAATTGATATTCACCATAATCTCAATTGGAATTATAACATTGAGAAAATGATTATTGGGGGATGGAAAGCTTATTATGGGCTTGAAAACAGTTGTAAATCAGTCGATCTTTGGAGTTGGGATAAGAAGAAACTCCTCTTTGAGACTCTTGTTACACATGTTATTCTTTATGGATGCGAAGTCTGGGGCTGTAGTATATCTCGTGAATCCTGGAGAAAGATAGAGCAAATACAAAAGAATTTTATAACCTATAATCTCAAAATTAAAGGAAATACACCCTATCCCATCCTCCTATTAGAAACAAGCCTCTCCCCCATTGAGAACAAGGCTATGACTAGCTACCTAATGTATAAGAACAAGTTAAACAACATGGAAGACAATAGGCTTCCTAAAATTGCTTCAAAATCGAGTCATAACCACCATTGAATCAAGCGAGGATGGCATAAAGATGCCCAGTCTTCGCTAAACTATTGGGGAATCATGGAAGACACCATTTTGCAGAATAAAGATACTATTAAAAAACGTCAAATCAAAATTTAAGGAGAAAATGTGGTGTGATAAAGAGTTAAAGGAAAAAAGAATATTAAGGTATTATAAAGATGTAATCAACCCTAATCTAGAAGATTAAAATTATCTATCTATTTTTCCAAGTGTAAAGAAAAAAATAAGCATTGCTAAGATAAGAACAAATTCTCACGAGCTCCATAGTGAAACTCGGCATTGGTAAATTCCTAAAATGCCATGGGATGAAAGAGTGTGTCACCTTTGTGACACTAAGAGGGTTGAAGATGAAAAACACTTTCTCTTAGATTGTCTAGCTTATACCCATATTAGATCTTATTTTGAAAATATTTGTCACACTACCAACCTTCCTAACCTCTTAACTCAACAAAAGTATGGTGATCTTGGAAAGCTTCTCTCAATGCTTTTCGAGCACAGAAACAAAATTCTAAAGAATTGCAAGTAATCACTTACCCTCTTAAGGTCCGATAGACCAATTCAGTCTTAGTGAACGTTAATCATCATCATACTAAATTTTTATTAATTAAATTGATTTATTTTAAATTATTTTATTATAAATAAATTAATTAATTTTTTTAATTATTTTAATTTAATTCCCTTTAAATTATAAATGATTAATTTAATTTCTTTAAATTATAAATAACTATATATCAAATCTCTTTTCTATTTTTTTAAATACTATTCAAAGTTATCTTCCATTTAAATTATAAATGGTTAACTTAATTTCTTTAACTTATAAGTAATTATTTATTAGTTATCTTTTTAACCCGTGTTATTCAAAGTTATCTTTTTCGATTATGAATAGATTATTCATTAAAAATGTTAAACCATTACGTTTTGTTTTTTCAAACAGATTTTAATCTTAAAATATTTATTGTTATATTAAAAAAATTGAATATTTATTATTATATTAAAAAAATTAAAAAACATTGAAAAAAAATACATAAGTATATATTTAAAAAATGTTTAACCAGTGCAACCTTGCTCCTTACTTTCCTTTCCCCTTATTAAACGATGTGAGTGAAGAAGGGCCCTCTCAATGGCTACTCAATAATTTGAGATCAAACCGACTCACTGTCATTAAAACTCAAAAGTATATTTAGTAGTTTATTAGTAAGACATAACAATAACTTATGACTTAGTAAGGGTCAAGACGTCTAGAGATATATTTGCATTTTTTCTAGTTCCATTTGTGAGGGGGAACATATCCTTCTAGTCTTGTCACAATGGACCAAGTCTCATTGGAGATTTGATTGTTAGGGTGCCCTCTTGTTGAAGGATGTTGTCAATCGAATGGCTAGCAGAAGGGAACCTCATGGCCAAAAAAATCAATAATGATAATAATAATAAAGTTATTATTTAAAAAAAAAACTGTCAATGGGAGAACCTCATCTAGTCCCCGATGAAAGGCTCTCATGTTGACCACGAAAACATTTGAAAAATAAAAATAAAAATAAAAAATCTGAATGGTAGGCTTGGAGATTGCATGAGGTGCCTCTAGCTCGAGACTTGATGAGGCTCCCCCATCAACAAAAAAAGTTTAAAAATTATTTGATTATTACACTACAGGGATAACTCCTTCTAGCAAAGGTTTTTAAGGAACCTCCTCGAAAAATTTATCCCTTCTATGTTTATAGTGGAGGTGGGCGACCATAGGTTTTTGTGGAGGTTTGTTTTAGTGGTGCACCTATAAGGAACATACGCATGAGTGCACACATAAAAAAAAAAAACGCTTGTGTGCTTAAATGCTAATTTTTTTGTCATAACTTATAATAAAAATAACAAGCACTTATCAAAGCACACTAGTGTCGCTGAATCTTATGACCTGGTGCATATCAATATCATTAGGTGAATTGCCCAAAGGGGTTGGATACAATGGTGGAAAGCAAGGAGTTTTTCACCGTTGGGCAAGATTCATTTCCCGTGAGGGCCTAACCCAAAGCCATGGGGGCACCTTGAGGTAGTGGTCTAATGTGTGGTTGCAGCCAGAGATGTTATATTAAATGGTATCATGACCCATGCACACATAAGTGGATCAAATCCCACCCCCACGTCCTTCAAATTTTCCCCCAGATGGGGTGTTAGTGAGGGACATGTGTCACGAGGATGGGGATGGATCCTTCCATCATGGTACCATCCATGTGACGGGAACATGCCCCTCCCACCCTCCCACACCATGAACTTAAAACCACTTCATTGCAACCAAAGTGCTATTAATGCTCCAAGTGTGCTCTTCTCTACCCTCACGCTCGATCGATGGAACCACCATTACTCTGGTCACCTTTGCGAGTGTGTGTACTCCCTCTCCAACGGTATTCATACCATGGAGATCACCAACATTTTCTTCATCCTTATCCATTCTCACCAGATCCATCCCGCGGTCTGTTCCCTCCTCTGGTGCTCATCAACCACTTTTTCCATTTCCTTGTGCCTGCTCACCCTCGCCCTGCTCCGACCATGCTTAGACTACAAGGAAAATCTAAGCATGGATCGGCTTGGTAAGGCCTCATCCTACCCCCGCACCCTCACATATCTCATCGTCCTCATCACCCTCCTCTTCTAGTCAGTCTGCTCAGAGCCACAGTGGTATCCCACCTCTCTTCTCGCCATGGGATTGTAGAGTTGAGTGGTTCGACCTCCTGGGGAATTCACTGGGATTTTCCCTAGGGCCTTTACCAAACTTGGCCTCCTCCTCGCAACCCACCTTGGTCGTCCCTCCGAATTGGCCCGAGAACTCAGCTCCTATGCCATCGCTACTGCACTCGCCCCCAGTCTAGTCTCCACGCGAGGGTACCTCCGCCCACAAGAGAAGCCTCCAGAACAACCCCACTCTTTCTTAGACTATGCTACCTGTGCACAATTCCAAGACAAACTTGCAATTATGAAAGACCTAGTTTTCAAGATTTGTAAGGAAGTGGACAACCTGGGTTTTCTCCTGGAAGTCCTGGACAAGAAGGGGTCACAAATATTGCAGCTACTCTCCTCTCTGCATGGCTCTTGCCACCCCAAAGCACCGACACCAAATGCACCAATGGACTCAGAGGTGATATTGGTTCCTACTCTGCAACTGTCTCCAGTGGATGACACGACACCAGGCTCGACTTCAACTCTCCAGGAACCCACCTTGGATAATGTGGCAAGCAACACGTCCACGACATGAGCTGCGACTGTTGCACATGTGTCATACTGCATGGTCTGCTGGTTGTTTTGTTTATATTTTGCCACTTGTCTTTTTGGTTAAAATATGTTTTGATTGTCTTGTGTAGGTCCTAGAGGGTCTAGAAGCCTCGGCGAATCGGTTTCCCCACGGGGCGATTCCGCTCCAGTTGCTTAATTATGTTATCTGACTGGTTATCTGAACCATTGGTTTTTAACTTGGGAGGCTGGCTAAATTGGTTTCCCCCAGGGGAAATTCAGTAACTACAGTCCTTGGATAGACATGGCGATATTGTAATTTTTGGTGATGAAAGGATTTTTATAAAAATACTTACTCATAAAAAAAATATATCATTAGGTGCACCATGGTAGGGTACATAACAAAAAAATACCAATTTTATTTTCATTGTTACACTTCATCTCGTGCTTCCATTCTCTCAAGAAAGTACTAATGCTCACTCTCCTTCCAAAGCTGACCCATTTTCGCTACTCTATAGAGAGTTGCATAGCTCCACTGGTAGATTCCACACATTTTCAAATTTTGGAAATTACCACAAATTTTCATTTTCTCTCAATGTTGGAACCATTCCTCCTTGGGACATAAGCGTCTAGGTAAATTGTTTATTACCTTCCTATTTTTATTTTCATCCGATTAAAATTTGAATTTATCTTGAAATTTGACCATTTTTTCAATTCTTTTTCCAATTCTACACGGTGTGCCTGAACGCTATAGTTCACACCGAAGCAGTGATTCATGTGCTAAATTCACAGTAATCACTGCCACCGATGTGTCTAATCTAAGTGTACGCACCAATGTCGATCAAAGAATATCACCATGATAAATTAAAAAACATAAATCGGTGCGTCTTTTGCGACACCCCTCAATTGGTGTGTCATTTGTGATGCCCTGCTCCTAATGCGTTATAAAGGACAACGCCCGCTAAACACCATGTCAGTGCTCTTGGAAAACTGGAGCACCGATTTGTTCCATTTAATTAAGTGCACCATTATGTTTACGACTCATAAAATTTAATGTAGCAATGCAACCTTTTTAACCAAATACACCGGTGTTCTTAACAGAACCACACCGAAACATATATTGACTGAATTGGAATAACATGGCGTATCGTTGGACACCCCGTTACCAATTCTCTATAATTCACAATGCACCACTGAACAAAACAACGATCTCCATTAACACGACAACACTGGTGCGTTCATAGTAACACATCACACCGTGTAAGTTGCAATAAAACAATTTAACCTAGTGGTGCCCATAGGTCCAACAAACACACTGGTATTGTAAAGAGTAAAACGTCGGGTTGAATATTTCATGTTCCATTAGCACGATGCATCTTATGGGACACACCGCTAAAATACATGGCAGTGCGACAACAAATGAGGAGCACCGATGCATAAGCACTAACAATACACACCAGTGCTATTAAAGGAAAAACGACACGATAAGTTTGAAAAAATAAACATAATGGCACGTATTTTGTAAGTGTAGTATTCCAGATATAAAATAGTATGCATAATGTAAATATTTAAGCTAGAAATGGAAGAACAACAATGATATAACCATAACAATACAAAATAACACCACAAAGAGCACCTTGATTAATGATAGTAATGTTCACTTGCCTCTTCGAGAGGGCAAACTCCAACAGAGCAGAGCTCTATTACAATAATATCCAAGACAAAACTTCTTATACCCTCTACTCCTATTTATACTAAATCTGTCTATCCAAAAGAAAAATCTAAAGGAAGATCCTTCTAGAGGCAAAAGCTTCTATTAGGTCTTCTTACATTTGACTTATTCTTCCTTATTGCTAGGCCTTATTAATATTGGCCTTTATTACATGGAAATATATTATTCTACTTGCATGAGGGGTTAGGGAGGTTAGGTCCCTAACATGTCCCCCCCCTTAAAAGTAGCCTTGTCCTCAAGGCTTGAGATGAGGAAATTGCTTCAGAATGGTAGTTGGATACCAAGTGGCATCTACTGGAGTTGTATCTTTCCACTGGACTAACACTTCCTTGATGGCACGCTGACGAAGATGACACTCATGTTGGTCCAAAACTGCTTGTGGATGCAACCAGATGGATCCTTCTTCATCCAGCCTGGGGAGGCTAGTTTGATTTTGTCACTTAGTGCTAATCACCTTCTTTAAGCAGGAGACATGAAAACCAGGATGGAGCTTAGAATGTTTGGGCAAAGATAACTAATAGGCCACCTGTCCCACACACTTGAGAATGTTATAAGGACCATAAAATTTGGGCGCCAGTTTCTGAAAATTGTTCCAGATGGATTTCGATGGCCTCCCACCTATTCCAATTGGCTCATTTTGGCAGTTTTTTCCTAGTTTTCAGGTCCTTGACTTCCAAGGCCATTTTGAGGCCCTAAACAACGTTTTTAGGGATCGACACAATTAGAATATAGACGAAGTCGGAGTTTGACGACAACATGTGTAGTCCTCATATAGAACTTTTCAATGGGATATCGTGCACCTAAAATGGAGATCGTATGCAAAAATTACAACCTCGGGAAGTTGATGTACTAGCTTACTCCAACGGGGCCTGCATGACTTTTGGCGCTTCATATCCTAGGGTTAGGTTTTTGGATGTCTATAGTTTTGGCATTCCTGTTGATTGTAAAAAAGGCTCGGAGAGCCTCATTGTAACCATCTTCTTGTGAATGAGCGTAGGCGTCACATCTCTTCTCATAGATAAGCCGCCGCCATTCTAGCAAGCTTGTTTTCTGCTGCATTTTACAGTTTCAACACATTTTCTTATTGAATAGAAACCAATTTTACTGTATCTATGTTATTATTGTGTCTCTATGTTAAGAACAATAATAATATGTATTCATTTTCATTCTGCTCATAAAATCTGGATCGGTGGTATCAGAGTGGTCTACTCCTTGTCGTTCTTAATGCATGTCCCCGACAAGGTCAGGGTACAAAGAATTGGGTCTCGAGCTTGTTTCTCTTAAGGAAAAAATCTCTCGCATTCCCAAGCGACCTGTCATGGCGGGAGAAAATAAATACAACGGGACATGAGATCCTTTCAAAATGTTGCTCGAGGAAGCCCTCACACAACAGAGGAACGAAATGATGGATATTTTTGTGCAAATCCTTCACCGGCTACCAACAGGTGACACATATTCCTCAAACGGAAGCACCCCCCCCTTCAAGGTACAAATCAACATTTATTTGAAGGTGAGATAGACACATATGCTATAGACAAATGGTTAAATCTTCTGGAAGGGTATTTTTCAGTCCATTACTTTTCGAATAGAGAAAAGATTATGTTTGCGCTCCTCATAGTCGTCCCCCATGTCAAATATTGGTGGGAGACTTTCTGTGAGAAAAATGAAATAGAGGAACCCTCATTATTTACAATCATGATCACCTAGAAGTCCTTGAGGGATGCTATCAAGGAACAATACTACCCTGTCGGAAGTTATGACGACTTGCATACAAAATGGACCACATAGCGGCAAGAAAGAGACCAGGAACTGCAAGAGTTCACAAATATCTTCCATACCTTGCGCACCAAGCTGGGTATCAAATAATCTAAGCGACATCTGGTGCTCAAGTATTGTGGTGGTATGCATAGATACATCCAGGCTGAAATGGATTTTTTGGACATATCATCCTTGGGTGCAGCCTATCAATATGGTGTCAAAATCGAGCAAAAGATTAAACAAAAGACGTGGAAATTTGGTCCCGGGAACCCCTCACATCAGAAGAAAGTAAAATGAAGCCCCAACTCATAGAACAAAGGATAGATCAAATAAAAACAGCTCAGGAAAACCATTTTAGGTCACAAGAAAAGAAGGACACCAGAAAGACAAAGAAAGATACCGGGAAGTGGTGTGACTTCCATAAGAGCCCCTGGCATAGCACTATCGTTTTTCGCTCCAAGCAATTGCTAGTGGCTGAGGTGAAAGCCTATGAATCACATGCAGGTTATGAATCTAATTCAAAACTAGAAAGGGAAATATGAATCATTGACGTGGAACCCAGTGCCACTGTCGCTACCACTAAGGTCCAGCCCGGTGAACCAGATCAGCTAGAAGAAGGCGAGCTCCTCTTTCATTCACATATGTGGGTAAAAGGCACCCCGATGCACTTTAACGTTGATAGTGGTATCCAGAAGAACCTCATCTCAGAAGAGGTCTTCAAGTGGCTACCCTGCCGATAACGCCGCACCTACAACCCTACACCATTGGATGGCTCCGCCAAGGAAGCGATCTCCGCATCAACCAACAATGCTGCTTGTTGTACGACATCAAGCCCTTCAAAGATGAGGTATTGTGTGATGTTTCTCCTCTCGAAGTTTGTAATGTTATTTTTGGATAACCTTATTTATGGAAACTTCATGTTGTATATGAGTCTAGGCCTCGCAGTGTTATTATCACTTTGAATAGGAAATTATACAAGATACCTGAGGCAGTCCCACCTAGTGCTATTTCCTTGATCTCTACTAAGAAATGCAGGAAGGTCATCTCTCAGACTGAGAAGTTTTTCTTCTTCATGATTCACTCTTAGAGTGAGTGAAATATTGTGGCCACATCTAGGGCCTTTGTGACCGACCTCTCCACACAACAAAAGCAAGTGGACAAGGTTGCGAAAGAATACAAAGATATATCTTCTCATCTACCAGGGTACCCATGCACTGTCAGGTCAAGCATCTCATCGATCTGACCCATGCCGCACTGCTACCCAATGGGATAGTCTATGACTGCTCTCTATTAGAGAATGAGGAGATCAAGTGACAGATCAAAGAACTTCTCCACAAGAGGCACATCTATCCCAACTCATCGCCTTGTGGGAGCCCAATCATGCTGGTGCAGAAGAAAGATGGGACCTGACGAATCTGCATTGATTACCAGACCCTAAATAAAATCACATTCAGGAACCGATACTTGATTCCCAGAATCGACAATCTACTTGATCAGCTCAATGGGGCCAAATGCTTCAGTAAGATTGATATGAAGTCTAGCTACCACTAGGTCCCCATAGAACAAAAAAATGTCTGGAATATTTCCTTCAATTCAAAAGAAGGTATTTTTGAATGGATGGTCATGCCCTTTGGTTTAAAAAATGCTCCAACAACTTTCATGAGGATGATGGAAGATATCCTGTGGCCTTTCACCAATAATTTTGTAGTGGTGTATCTGGATGACATCCTCATCTACAACAAGACTTGGGCAGAACACTTGCAACATATTCAATAGGTTCTGCACACCCCGTGGCAACACAAGCTATATGCCAACTTGAAAAGATGCTCCTTCGGCACAGACAGGGTCCAATACCTAGGCTACATCGTGGATCAACATGGTGTGCATGTGGATCGAACCAATATCCAGGACATCCATGGTTGGTCAGCCCCAACCACACTCATTGAGCTTTGGAGCTTCTTAGTCCTTGCCGATTTCTATCGCAGGTTTGTGTTGGGATTATCCCATATTGCATAGGCCCTTATCCAAGTAACCAGGGGTGGTGGTAAGGAAAAATTTGTGTGGATCCTATCCCAACAAAAAGCGTTCGATGATTTAAAGTAGTGCTTTTACTCAACCCCAATACTTTCATTACTGGACTTGCAACATCCCTTTAAGATCGAGACAGATGATTCAGACTATGTTGTGGGCGCAGTTCTCACTCAGCACAACCACCCCGTGGCCTATCATAGTGAGACACTATCATATGTTATCCGTAATTACCCTACTTATGACAAATAAATGTACTCCATTGTGAAAGCCTGCCACTAGTGGAGACATTGTATTCTCGGGAAGGAGACCATCATCCACATGGATCATAAACCACTATAGTTCATGAAAACATGAGGTAAATTGCATAATTATCTCCATCATAAGTGGTCCACATACTTGTAGCAGTTCCACCTCAACATCAAGTATAAAACAGGCAGTACTAACCGAGTCGCTAATTGCCTCAGCCGACCTCCAGTTGCGACACTTACCACGGTACTAGACTCTTGCGACCACGAGACCTTCGGATGGCCCAACCTATATGAGACAGACCCTGAATTTACCACCACATACCAAATGTTGGGCACAAACTCAGTTGTCACTAATTTCCATCTTTAGGATGGGCTATTGTGTCGACTGGGCCATCTCTGTGTTCCATCAAGTGAGTGAGAAAAGATGATTTGGGAATCCCACTACAATTGGGTGGAAGGACACTTTGGTGTTGAAAATATAGTGGTAGTGCTACAAAAACATTTCTTCTGGTCGAAACTTCGACAGGATGCCATCAAGTATATCTGGTCCTACATTGTCTGGATTGTTGCCAAACCGAACACTAAGAAATAAGGCCTGTACACCCGCATGCCTAATTCTGATAGGCCATGAGAATCCATCTCAATGGACTACATTTCGGGCCTTCCATCCACCAAGAGGGGAAATGACTATGTATTTGTGGTTGTTAATCACTTTTCCAAGATGGAGATCCTAGCTATCTATAAGAAGAGCATCACAATAGAGGCCACTGCCAAGCTCTTCTTTGAATGAGTCTGGGTACATTTTGGAATCCCACAAACCATTATCTCAGATAGGGACAGTCGACTCCTCATCACATTTTGGTCGAGCCTCTGGTCACTGCTGGACACCAAGCTCACCTTGTCCATTGCCTTCCACCCCCAGACAGATGGCCAAACTGAGGTCATCAATCGAATGATAGTGCATATCATGCACATGTACAATTCTAAGAATCTCTGCACATGGAATGAGAGTCCTACCTATGTTCAACATAGCTACAACAGAGCCCTACATAGCTCAACTGAACACAACCCCTTTTAGGTCAGGTTGGGATTCCAACCATTGGGTCCCATGGATGTTGCACTACCTCTTGTGGCCTCCCTGACTGATTCATCAACTGCTCTAATTGAAGATGAAAAATACTCTCGGTTCATGGAACGAATCCAACAAATCCATCAACAAGTTTAGGATATTTTACAGAAGTCCAATTCCAAGTACAAGCAACGCCATGATCAACACCAGGTGCCACATAAGTTTCAGGTGGGAGACAAGGTGTGGTTACACTTGCAGAAAGAACACCTTACAAGGCCCCATTGAAATCTTCTCACACTCCATTATGGACCTTACACCATCACCAAGGTGGTGAGTGACAATGCTTTTGAGCTCAACATTCCTCCTTTCCTTGGCCTGCACCCAATATTCAATGTGGATCTCCTTCGACCATAATTCCCACCATTGTTGAACACCTTAGAGCTAACAGAACAATTGACACCAACAGATCTCAACTTTGACTGCATGCAATAGGAATCCAATGAACAAATTGTGGACACACTGGTCAAGCAAACTCACCAGCAAAGGATCCAACTTTATCAAGTTGTCAAAGTAGGGCAACTCCTGCACCAAGGCAAGTGGCTCACCTGGGGCCAAATTTAGCAGAAATTTCCTCATATGATGGGGGAACTCAACGAAATGGATACCATTTCTTCCTAAGGGGGAAGGATTGATCTAGATGGATTTCAATGGTCTCCCACCTATTCCAACTGGATCATTTTGGCAGTATTCCAGTTTGGCAATTTTTCCTAGTTTTTGGGTCCCTGACTTCCGGGGTCGTTTTGAGGCCCTAAACAAAGTTTTTAGGGATTTCCATAGTCAAACTGTAGGAAAATTTAGAGTCTAGCAGAAAAATGTGTTTCTCGGATAGAAATTTCCAATGGGCTATCATGCACCTAAAAAATAGATCGTATGCAAAAGTTACGACCCTGGGAAGTTGATGTACTAGCTTACCCTAACAGGGTCCACATGACTTTTGGCGCTTCATCTCCTAGGGTTAGGTTTTTGGATGCTTAGGGTTTTGGAATTCCTGTTGATTGTAAAAAAGGTTTGGAGAGCCTCATTGTAACCATATTCTTGTGAATGAGCACAACCGTCACATCTCTTCTCAGAGATAAGCCACCACCATTCTACAAGCTTGTTTTCCGTTGCATTTTACAGTTTCAACACATTTTCTTATTGAATAGAAACCTATTTTACTGTATATTTGTTATTGTATCTCCGTTATTCTTGTGTCTCTGTGTTAAGAATAATAATAATCTGTATTCATTTTTGTTCTGCTCATAAAATATGGATAAAAAATGGTCATCCTTGAGGGAAGTTTTCTTATAAGGTTGCAGTCAAAGAAACACCTGGTCTCCTTCAGCAAATTGACGTTCAAAGAAACCTTGATCTTCCTATTGCTTCATGTGATTCTAGTCCATGACCAATTTATCTTTGAGGGTATGGAGAATAGCCTCTTGAACTGTAAGCGTTTGGTCAACCGCTTGGACCTTCGAGACTCCTGGAAGGTATGAGAGAACTGAAGGTGGATTTTTTCCATATACTGCTTCAAAAGGAGTCATGTAGGTAGTTATATGGTAAGAAGTGTTGTACCACCATTCAACTAGTGGTAACCATTGATTCCACTAAATTTTTCTTTCTAATGAAAAACACCTCAAATATATTTTCAAACACTTGTTGATGACTTCAGGTCAAACACTTGTTGATGACTTCAGGTCGACCATTAGTCTAAGGATGATAAGCTATGCTGAGATGCAATTGGGTGCCCTGTAGCCTGGAAATTTCTTACCAAAAATTGCTGGTGAAAGTGTGGTCTCGATCATAAACAATAGAATGAGGCATTCCATGAAGCTTGAAGACCTGATCCATAAAAGTTTAAGCCACAGTGGAGGCAGTAAATGGGTGTTGAAGAGCACATAAATGAGCATACTTGTAAAGACAATCAATGACCATCATGATGACAGATTTATTTCTCGATTTAGGTAAAACCACAATAAAATTGACAAAGATATCCCTCCAAATAGTAGGTGGAATCATAAGTAGTTGTAGTGTGCCAAAAGATTTGACTGTTTCTCCCTTGTTGCATTGACAAACATCACATTCTGCCACAAAATTACAACATCATGTTTCATACCATCCTAGGAAAAAGAATGTTTGACCCAGTCATAGGTTTTGGTAAACCTTGAGTTCCCAACAGTGGGTGTAGCATGAAGCTCATAAAGTACCCTAGATTTAAGTTGTGTCTGTTTACTTAAATACAAGAGGCCTTTATAGCGAAGCTCATCATTGTGAAAAGAGTACCCCGGGGAAACTAGAGAATTGGCCTACAATTGTTGGATTAGATGCAAAATTTTGGGATCTTGTAGCCATTCCTGATGAACAACTTGGAGCTAATCTGTTACAATGAAGGAGAGGGAAAAAATGGACCCTTCATCTTCATATTTCTTGAAAGTGCATCAACAACCACATTGTCTTTTCCTTTCTTGTAAATGATCTCATAAGGATATTCAAAGAACTTAGTCACCCACTCTTGTTGCTCCTGGGAGGAAGGGCATTGTTCCATAAAAGACTTGAGGCTTTGATGATCTGTCTTAATTTGGAAGCGTTCCCCCAATAGGTAAGGGCGCCAAAGATCCATTGCATGCAAAATAGTCAACATTTCCATTGCATAGATTGATTTTCCCAAATGTCGCTCTAACAATTTTTTGCTAGTAAAGGCCAAAGGCAGACCATCATGCATAAGGACTGCTCTGATTCCTCTCCCGAAAGCATCAAATTCAAGGAAAAAGGTATTTTTGAAATCAGAAACGACCAAGATTGGAGTGGTGCACATGGCCACTGTTAGTCTCTAATTTGTCTTGGTTTAGTGAGAAACCCTTGTCCTAAACCCTGCTTACCTATTCCTCATTTTCCGTTTTCAGTTGTTTTTTATTTTTAGATTTTGGTATTTCATGGTTTGCATTATAATCTTGATGATTTATTTAAGCTTGATTTTGAAAAACATTGTTTAGATTTGAAGTGTCTACTTTATTGCCGTTGGAATTTTAAAATTTCAAGTTGGAATTTTAAAATTTCAAGTTGTCAAACGCGCTATGAGAATAAGCCTATTCCCGTAGCGCCAAATAATCATGCCATAACTTGCGCCTGCCATCCCGATTTAGTTATGATGACACGATTCATGAATTGAGAGTTCGTGTGCTCCTATGAAAGTTTGGAATCATTTCCAAATACAACAGTTTCAGAATATAATTGCTATGAACGCGCGCATGGTTCATTTCAAAATCACCTGTTGTTTAATGATCATTATATGTTACTTGTTCGATTTGGCTTAATTCAGCCTTGTAGGGAGAAATGAAGGTATCCATTCAAAGCAACAGAATATACTAACAATTGCAGGTAGTGAATTTGGAATACGAGGACGATGGTTGCAGAATTGAGTTTAATGGCGCCAAAGAGGAGCGGACAAGTCACCAAAATTGAACGAGAAGGTGCCGAAATTATTGAAGCCTATCCTCAGATGGCCCAAAGATTCAGAGACGCTGGGTGGTTTGAGTTCCTCACCACATTTCAAGGTTATGACGAGCAGGTTTCCATGGAATTTGCTTTGAGCTTCAATGGTCACGAGGTCAAAATCGGTAAGATGTTGATGCTGGTGATAGAGCAAACTATAGCCAAGGCTTGCAGGCTCGTGGTTGGAGGGGAAAGATGGTGGAAGAAGGAGCACATGGTTACTAAATTTGTAAATCAATTCCTCCTTCCAGATAAGCAGAATCTAGATTGGAGAAGGGGAATACCTTGCAGCTAGGTTCGACCCGAATGGCACACTGCTTTGGTGGTGATTCACAGATATATCACCTACGAAGGGAGGTTTTCGTTGGTCTACATATACCATATCAGAATACTGATGCATCTAAACGGTGACTACCCTTTAAATCTTCCTTATTTCCTGCTTAAAAGTTTGACAAAAATGTCCAAGAAAGTGCAGTCGATTTCCACTAATGCCAAAGGCAGTTTGTTCCATCAAGTCCTGATTAAAACCCTAGTCATGTTTGCCCTGAAAAAATTATAGAAGCCATGGAATTGGCTCACACAATCCTTAAAACCTGTCACTCAATCCAATAAGTAGAAAAAGGGAAGAGGAAGGAAAACTATTAAACAAAGTTGAGATATTTCTGATGAAAACCCTGTGAAAGATGAATCTTCTGATATCAAGGTAACTAAGAAGATCAGAAGTAAGAGACCTAGATGGGAGCCTGAAATTGAAATGATTCATGAGGAATATGTTAAAGGAGAGACATAGTCAGATAATGTTTGCGTTGCTTAAACTACAGTCAAGTCTGAAATGCCATCAACCAGCAAAAGGAGCGTTGCAAGCAAAGGAAAAAAGGATAAAGGTGTGTGTGTATCACAGAAACCTCGGAGAAATTCGACCAAGGTTACTAATAAGTATAGGATGAAGTCAAAGGCAATGTTCAATCCATCAATCAAAGAAGAAAACACCATAATCATAGAAGATGATTCTGAGGATGTTGAAACAAGCACCAGGAAAAGAGCAAAAAAGACCCCATTTCCCACGAAATCTGTCAGCAAAGGAAAGGGAATACTTACACCACCTACAGGCCCTATAACAAGAGCTTCAACTAGATTAGCAAAGGCTAAAGAGATGGCTAAAGGCATCGGTGAATTCCCTGAAGAAAAACAGGATTACTTGGAAGACTCAAATTACTTACCAGAGGTACCTAGAGCTTTAGATTCCTCAAGTTCTGAAGAAGAACATAGCTCTGAATTAATCTCAAAATACCAGGTTAAAGCCAAGGAACCTAGTGTTACCTTAAATCTAAGTGAAACTACACCTTTTGAAGATTGTTCAGGGTTCCGAGTTGAGATAAGAACTAATAAGGAAAAGATTAAGGAATTTCAGAAAACAATAAAACAATTAAAGAAGGAGAAGATGCAGATAGAACAGTGGAATGCTCGCTAGCAAGAAAGGATTCAAAGTCTTAAAAAGAAGAAAAAGGAGAAAAGGTCATTGCTTAAGAAACTCAGGGAGATTAATTTCAGACTTTACTGGCACAATGTTGTGTTAACCACGAAGCTCAAGTAGAAAAACGCCAAAGCCACTGCTGCGATTTTATCCTAAAGGTAAC
Organism: Picea mariana; assembly: GCA_032191745.1. Classification (NCBI taxonomy): domain Eukaryota; kingdom Viridiplantae; phylum Streptophyta; class Pinopsida; order Pinales; family Pinaceae; genus Picea; species Picea mariana. Next base: position 269,659 of record JASDQU010102742.1, on the reverse strand, counting down.
ATAAAGATTTGTTACAATTTTGTTTAAAGGTTCTCCAGGAGATATGGCAAAGATTATTCGTTTGATCAGGGAGATGCTAAGACTCCGATCTATTTTACAGATTCAAACAAAATCCCTATTTTGTAGAGTCAAATGTAATGCTGGCAATGTTTGTTATATCAAGCTATTGAGCTGTGGACTATTTTGAGGAGTAGAAGCTCATTTTGAGTGAATTACTTTAGGAGTTGGATACTTTTTTATTCTATTCATTTAAAGCTATTCTAGATAACAGGATCTGGAAGTTTTATAGATAGTTTAAATAGACAGAAGACAGACCATGTGAGGGTCAAAAAATTGGAGATCTAGAGAAAATTTTTGTGGAGATTATTGTAAAAGGCATTTATGTTCAATTGACACTTAATTGCAAAGGCATATGGATGGTTAGACATTCTTTTTTCTACTTTGTTATTTCATTTTTCATGCTTGAATTTATTATTCAAATTGCAATGCTTTTTGGTTCTTGAATATTAATTTATATAGTGAAGATTTTGCTGTACAGATAATTTTTCAAGTAATGATTTCAAGCTGATACTCCTGTTTCTTTATAATATATTGAGACTAAACTTTTGTGAAGTTGACAAATTGAAGACTTCACTTTCCTTTTTCTTGAATTGGTTTACTCCATCTATGTACCTACCTATTATTCAGCCAATGGGATATGCAATGTTTTAATCTTGATTTTCATGCCATGCTGTAAACTTGACCCAATTTTCAACCATTATACCAAAACCAAATCATAAAACCCTCAAAAACACTTTGCAATAAAATCAATGATGCCCTAGCTTTCCCTTACCAGTCGAGTGCAACTTTAGGGACTAACAACCACCTTCAAGGTTTGAAAGGATTGATCAACTATGGGAATCCATGTGAAAGAATTATTTTTAAGGAAAGCAGTGAGAGGTGCCGAAATTTTTCCATAATTCTTAACAAAATTGTGATAATATCCTGTTAAACCCAGAAATACACGTAAGCTTTTGAGAGTCTTTGGGCGAGGTCAATCCTGCATATATTCAATCTTTTTAGGATCCACTCTGACACCTTAATTTCCAGCAATATGACCCAAGTACTCGACTTCCGAGGCTCCAAAAGCACATTTATATTTTTTGAGGAAAATTTGGTGCTGAGAGAGTAGATGTAGAACTCGATCCACATGACCAAGACGGGTTGTCGAGGTTTTACTATAGATGAGGATATGATCAAAGAAAAATAAGACAAAATGACGGAGAAAAAGATGAAAGACATGATTCATGAGGCTTTGGAAAGTGGAGGGAGAATTACACAAGCCAAAGGGCATGACCAAAAACTCATAGTGGCCCTCATAAGTTCAGAATGCAGTCTTAGGAATGTTTTCCTTGTTCATACATATCTGGTGGTATCCTGAACAAAGATCAAGTTTATTAAATAACTAGGCACCACTCATTTCATCCAAGAGGTCATCAATGACATGAATAGGAAATTTGTCTTTGATGGTGAGTTTGTTGAGGGCACAAAAGTCATGAAACATGCGCCAAGAGCATTCTTTATTAAGGACCACGATGAAAAGAAAAGAGTAGGGGCTCGTACTAAGACATATGACACTTGCGGTGAGCAATTCTTGAACATTTTTCTCAATTTCATTTTTTTGGGAAAGGGAAGACGATAGGGACAAATATTGGGAGGGAGGCTATCGGGGACAAGGGGAATGGAATGATCATGAATACCACGGAAAGGAGGAAGTCCCTGGGGAGTGGAAAAAACAACTTGATGTTTGGAGAGGATGAATTGGAGGTCTTGTGACACATAGGGTGTCTTATTGGCTTGAATGGCATGGAGTTGTGCAATAATGAGAGAATGACCTTTTTTGAGGAGCTTTTCCATGCAATGGGAACTGATGATATCCGGGGAACTGGCGGTGATGCCTTGGAACTTATATTGTTGGCCCTCCTGGTTGAATTGCATGGTCAATTCCTTAAAATCCATGAGAATGGGATCCAGAGTCCTTAGCCATTCTGCACCCAACACAATGTCACAACCACCCATGTCAATAGCAAACATATGATATTTCATGTGGTAATGACCAATTTGGAGATGCACATTTTCACAACACCCCCCACATTTCATGGACTAGCCATTGGTAATCATGATTTGAAAATTATTGATGACACAGATATAGCAATTAGTTTCTTGGGCAATGAATATAATTATGGGTGCTTCCACTGTCAAAAAGGATGATGACCTTCCTATGCTTAATGTAACAAATTAGCTTGAGGGTTTGGGGAGCGCAGAACCCAATGAGAGAATTCAGAGAAATGACCATTTTGAATTCTAGAGGGTCGAAGGGTTGGGTCATGTAAGTGGGTTCAGGTGACTCAGCCATAGGGGGGGCATCGACATCATCTTCCGAGACATCCTCAGAGATGGCCATAAAAATATTTTGTTCCCTACACTTGTGCCCAGGAAATTATTTTTCATCAAAATTATAACAAAGGACTTTGAGTTGGCATTCAACCATTTCTTCCCTGGTCAATTTATGGATCTTTAGTGGAGTAGAAGGAGGAGTGGGAGTGTCTGGTTTAGGGAGATTAATAAAGGAGGGTTTTTGGGTTTGAGAATAGACAACCTGTTGTGCTTCCTTAGCTCGTTTAGTAGCTTCCACCCAACTATGATGTTGCGCCATGAGGACATGGGAAAAAATATCATCCTTGAGGCCACTAATAAAAAACTCTCCGAAAAAAGCATCAGACATGCCCTCTGTATGGAAATACAATCACTCAAAATTAACTATAAAGTATTCCACTGTGCCACATTGTTTCAAAATTGTCAAACAACCTAAATGGTTGGTGTAAGTGTCAAAGCATTCAAAAAGTTTTGCCACAAATTGTGTCCAAGCCACATACCCTTGGTGAGCATTTTTTCTCCATTGCCACCATTGCCAACGTTGTTGATCTATATGGAGAACATGATACCGTAGTTTTTCCAACTCATACGTAATGCCATACAAAGAGAAATAATGTTCCATTTGAGTTACCTATCCAGTGGGATCCGAGCCATCAAATGTTTTCACATCCACATGCAGAAGGTGGAGGTCACGTTGAAAGTGACGGGGATAAAAAGTCTGGGAATTAGAGGAAGTTTCACCTTCAAAGTGCAAAGGTGGATCAGAGGAGGGAAGATTAGCAAGGATATTCAACTTGGTGTAGATCATTGTAGTGAAAGATGCAAGTTGGGTAGCGAAGGATGCAAGATGGGTAGCAAAGGTTGCAAGTTGGGTAGCGAGGTCCTGTTTGATGGTTTCCATTTTGGCTTCGATGGAGGAATTCATGTTTTTATTGATGGTGACAAAATTGACACTGAGCTACTTCACTTCTTGTTGGGTCTCTGTGAAATTAGAGTACAAGGTATTGAAGTGAGATTCCAAGTCTTGGCTATAGGTGTGGGCCACAATGAATAGGGAAAACGAAAGGGACGGGTGGGACCACACAAAAAATGGGTTATGGGTGAAGTGTATCATGATGATTAGGGAAACAAGGGGAATCCAATGGGGTAAGGCCCAAATAAGGGTGTTGGAAGGGGGTCAGGTCCACGGGAAAAACCAATTTGCTGAAAAATGATAGGTATGACTATGATAAGGGAGAAGAGAGGAATCCAATGGGATAGGGCTCAAATAATGGTGCCAATAGGATCCAATTTTTCTTTTCTTCTTTACTCGTGTAGAGTTATACTTCGATCTGAATAATATTGCAGTGTTGAAATGTGTAGTAATTTTGCAACCCGAATGCAAGAGGCACAATTGCGCGGAAATAAATATTGTCTGTTCTGTTTTTATTTCCATCCCAAGGGTTAAGGTATGCAAGGTATCTACAGACAAGGTTTTTCCTTGTGCTATAACTCTCTGATATACATGTAGGGTCCAACAGTAGTACTCGACCCAATCTCTCAGGGAACCAACTAAGGAGGCTAGACCATGCCCTTAGTCGTACTACCGACTACCTAGGTACTAGAGAGTATCTTCCTGAGTGCTGTTCTCGGTGGCACTATAGCAGTCATGCAACTGATTGGTTTATCTATGGAGGGATTCAAGATATCTAGGTAGATCTGTATACAGGTGATGTTTGATGTGTTACCACTCGAAGGGGTACCAACAAGGGTTATAAGGGTGCACAAAAGATGTGTGATTAAGTACCACTTGTATTTCTTGTGTGTATGACTCCCTGACAACATGTTTATGCACATAACGATAGATCTCTGTATCTTTAAGATGCCATAATATGTCTCTACCCTGAAAAAAAATTAACCCACAATTTTCTTCCAAGGAAAGTGGTCTGATACCACTTGTAGTATTCCATATATAAAATAGTATGCAAAACACAAATATTTTAGCTAGAAATGGATGAACAAGAAAGATATAACCAAAATAATACCAGAGTAACATTAGAAAGAGCACCTTGATTAATGATAGTAATGTTCACTTGCCTCTTCGAGGGGGAAACCTCCAACAAATCAAAGCTCTATTACAATAATATCCAAGACAAAACTTATCATACCCTCTACTCCTATTTATACTAAATCTATCTATCCAAAAGAACAATCTAGAGGAAGATCCTTTTAGAAGTGGAAGCTTCTATTAGTTCTTCTTACATTTGACTTATTCTACCTTATTTCTAGGCCTTATTAATATTGGCCTTTATTACATGGAAATATATTATTCTACCTACCTGAGGAGTTATGGAGGTTAGGTCCCTAACTGTAAGGCCTCATTGTCACTGTGCTATGAAAGACAACGCACCACTAAACAAATTTCATGTGCTCTTGTAGAACTGATGCACCTGTTCTTCCAGTTTAATAAAGTGCATCAGTAAGTTTGTGCACCATAAATTTTAGCATAGTGGTGTGTCCTGGTAAACCAAATGCACTAGTGTTGTTAAAACAACCGCACCGGGAAAAATATTGAATGACTTGGCATGTCGAGGCGTCTCATGGGATGCCCCATTACTGATACTCTACACAACCCAATGCACCACAAAACAAAATTTTGGTTCTCCAATAACTTCGTAGCATTGTTGTGTTCATATTAGCACATCACATTGATTAATTTGCAATAAATTTTTTTAACCTAGCGGTGGCTTTAGGTACAAAAAATGTACCAGCGCTAGAAAGAGCACACATATTTCACAATTTAATAGCACGATGCATATTATGGGATGCACTAGTAAAATACGTGGCGGTGTGACAAGAAACGTGGTGCATCGGTGCATGACATTAATAACACTGCATGGTGCTGCTATTTGTCTCATACAGAGCATTGTTTGTGGTGTGTAGTTACTATTTTAGTGCATCGATTACTTTTCTACATTTTCTTACAAACACAAATTAATTTTAGTTTTTGTTAATTACAAGTTATTTATATATGTGTGCGTTTTATAATTTCAATTCATTTTATCTATATATGTTCCTAAAATTATTTGTATGTGAATCAGAGACGACAACGAGAGGAGAACCAATAACAACAGGTCGAAACATACACATTTGTACATGAGTGGGAGGCTAGAGAGAGGGAGAGGGATTTGTTCATTCACCCTATTTTATAGTAGACATGTGCCCTTTCGATGGATTTTTCCCTCCTCAAGTTTTATGAGGAGGGTACATCCCTTAGGGGGAACTCTTCATTGTTATAGCAGTTGATCCATCATTGGGATCATGGGTGACATGCATTCATGGTCGGTCTTGATTTGTGGTATCATCCCACAAAGGAAGATGTTTATTTCATCATTGGTTTTTTTATGAGGGGGGATTTTTGGCCTTAGTTTCCTAATCTATCGCTTGGTATTGTAGGAGAGACCCAACCGACATATGTGCAAAGATATGTCAATATGGAGGTTCTTTCCCCTTTAAGATTCCAATTTTCTAGTGGTCAGATGTGGATGAGTTCATTTGATAGAGAGGAGGGTAGGTTGTTGTGTCTTATTATCTTGGCACTGTCACACTCTAGCTCTAATGGGAAATGCATTAGTTTCCCTTTGATGCATTATGTATATAGTTTAGTGTAGAGGGATTAATTGATTAGGTGGTTGCATATTTTTTTGAGACAATTTTTTTTGGTGTTGGATCATTGTCGTGCCATTTTAAATGGGATGATATTCTTCCCATTTGCATCAGAGTTATTTACATTATTTTTTGAGATGGTTCATGCCACTTGGCCGACAAAACCTCTTTTTCCTTCTAGGCCTATGTTTGATGTGTGTATGCACATGTGGGGGAAGTTTTTTCTCAAGAGGGGCTAGTTGGAGCTGTCATGTACTCTGGTAGGTAGGGATGTATGCGATTTTTTGTCTAGAGAGGAAAATCTTGTCCTTGATAGTGTACAATACCCATACATGTGGATGGATTGGAGAGGATGTCCAAACATGCTATTTGCAGCAGCTAAGACACTAGATGAGAGAGGTAATATTATTGTTATGTTTTAATAAATCTAGTTGCATATTTTTATGCCTTGTTTAATGAACATGTAATTTATTGTAACATTTGGTTTCAATTATCTTATTATTATTATCTATTGTTTTGCAAATATTGGCACATTTTTTTGGGATGAGCCTCCCTAATAGGATGAGGTGATGGAGGAGGTAGAGAACCATCCTATAGTACATAGAACTTGCATGCCACATAGGATGGATCGAAGAGTCTAGATAGAGGTGGTGGATCACCTATGCGGTGTCATGATTAGTCATGGAGTGGTACACACACTAGTTAGACACATTATGGGTACTAGATCCCTCTACGATATGGGTGACTTTGCCTCATCACATGATACTATTAATGAGTTATATTTTCAGTTTCGTCAAACTCATTGAGAGGTTGAGGGATGTTGCTCATGATTCTACTCCATTTGGCTCATCACCATACCTATCCACATCATCTACTCCATAACTTGGTCCTCCACTTCATGTTTCTCCTCCACATGTTTTTGCACCATCCACCGATCCTCCTTCTTTACCTCCACATGTGTTTTCACCATCCATGTCTGATCCTCTACCTCATTCGCGTCCCCCTCCATATGTGTTTGCACCATCCACCGATCTCTTGTGCCTTTCCCTCCACATTTTTCTTCTCCATCCATGTTCAATCCTTCTCCTCCCTCCCCTCCACATGTGTCTACTCCATCCACTCCCAATCCTACTCCTCCTCCCCATCCACATGTGTCTGCACCATCCACCTATCCTTCTTCTTCTCCTCCACATGTGTTTCCATCTACTAAACCTCCTCCTCCTCATCCACTTGTGTCACCATCCATCGATTCTTGTCCTTCTCCTATACATGTGTCATCATCCAATGATCCTCCTCCACATCCTCCTCCTCCACATGTGTCACAATCTTTTGATGCATTGGAAACTATGTTCACAATAGGTACTATTGCAAAATTTGATCTTGATAGAGAGACATTTGATAGTGCACTTTTGTCGACCTTTCTTTCTGACATAGGTATTGATAGACCCTCTACCTCCAGTAGCAGAGACACAGATGCATCTGGATATAGTGGTGGACCTAGCTAGTAGTGGTATTGATTGACATGTATATTGATTGTTTTATATTTTACTTGATATGTATATATGACATGTTTATTGCATATTTTTTTGAGATGTATGTTTTACATGTATATTGATATGTATATCACTCATGTATATTATGTTTCTCATATAGTGTTGTGGTTGTTGTTGTTTGATTTATAAAATGTATTATGAGTATGCTAATGATTAACATTATTATTATTATTTTTAAACTAAAAACATAGTCATTGTATTACTAGATATAAACAATAAAAATACATTCCAAGTGGTGAGAGTTTGCCAAAAAGGAAACCAAAACCCTCACCAATCATCATCCAAAGTTAAGGAGTTTCAGAGCTCACTCTATGCATCCTGACCAATTAAATATGTTATGATTCATAACAAAAAAGGATCATTCTTAAATATCATAATAGAGCCTAAGACCTCTAAGTCCTCTTAACTTATGAGAATGATAACCAAAACAAGTTCAATCTTCCCTAGACTATATTTCCAGGAAAAAGGAAATATAAGCAATTCAAACCCAAGAAGTTCTAGGATTTCCACACATGTGGCCCATCTTCTCTCTTAGATCTGGTACCTCAATTTCACCTTCGTCATAACCAATATAGATGGGGCAGTCACGCAACACCAGAGGACTCTAGTTTCTTGGACTATTCTCAGCCTGGTGCTGGAGTGGTTCTTTTGTTCTCACTCGAAACTTTATTCCAAACTTGGATTGACAAAATAGGTCGAATTTCCCTTCCAGAATCTTTATTGTGTTGATATTTGTGTCATTATCTTACTGGGATTTCTCTATGCCTTGCACCACCAAGGATTTTACCACCTAGTAGGTCTCTTCTAGACGAAATTATTTCGTTTCTTTGGTTCAAGTATTTTTTGTGTCTTTGACACAATTCTTGACTTCCTGCACTATCTCATCATCCAAAGTGTGTTGTCTTTTGAGCCTGGAAACATCATCAATATACTTAGCAGTCTACTTCTCATCCTCTGAGCAAAGGTATTTTAAATGGGAGCCAACCATCCAAGCTGCCCTGGCATCCCTGGTTTTGATTCGTTGGTCCCTGGGAGGAGGAGGAATCTGGCTGCTTCCTTATCCCACTCCTACCTAGGAGACTTTTTCTAGCCATACTGAGCTGAGAAATTATTTTTTTTGGAATGCACTAACAACCCCTCCTCACACTCTTTTTATTACAGAGAAATTTCTCGTGGGATGATAACCACCCAATGTTTTTCTTCTTGGAATACTGAAACTTCAAAAGTTAGCGAGTTTTCAGGATCTGTCTCGAGGATGATTTTGTAGGATCCCACTCCCCAAGACAGACTCCCAAAGTTTTTAATTCTAACTCTAATTTCCACATGAGATGATTAATTTCACTTAGGATAATGAGATGTGAACCTTGGTTTCTCCCTCTTACCTTGGTATACTTAAATATTTCCTCTAGCTCTGCATGAGTTATGTTCGAAGGCACGTTCTAAGAAATCATTCTAATAAAAACTTCTGTCATCGTACTCCCAAACTTGTGACCATGATATTTCTTCATTATGCTATTCGAATTATGTTGGTGCATAGTTGTAAGAAGCTAGGTTCAAGTTATCTAACCAAGAAAACCCTTCAGATATCGACCCTTTCGGCATCACCTGCATGCAAGAAAAGTCTCATCCGAGGTAACTACTGTGATTGTAGGAACCAATTTTCAGTAGGGATAAGGGGATGTGAGGTCATCAACATCTTCATTGATACTTATATACCCAGTGCGCAATATTTTGTGTCTCTTATCCCTTTATTAATTTGTAAACTCAATTATACATTATCATTATAGTGCAGATTGAAACATATAACATTCACAAGAACAATTATAATTATTGCGCATTACTCAGAGCTACATCTAATCATACATAAACAAAACATTCATGAATAATCACATAAACATACATATTCATACACATAATTTAATGTGGTTCACCCAATCCTTGGGCTACATCCACATCGAATGGATTCTTTATTATTGTTCATGTAATCATCTCAGGATTACACACTATGGTACAATAGATACATCATGATATCCTTCACCATCCCACCTAAACGCTCTACAATGCAAGCCTCTCTTTGGAAACTCTCCTCTAAACCTTCAAACATAGACTCTCTCTCATTCTCAGCCTATTCTCTCAGCAACAACAACCTATTATCTTACTCTTAGTGAAACCCATTCTTCCCAACCCATTACATATTTATGGACAGAGTTTAGGGCTCAAAACTATACTAGCTTATCCCAAAACCCTATAAAACTCATTATGACTAATTACAACTCATGACCACAAATAGTTTGTGCATGATTTTCTTGCCTTCGCACCTGCATGTTGTTTTTCCTTCCTTTAATCCTGCATGTTTCTTTTCCTTCCTTTTATCCTACCTGTTTCTTTTCCTGCTTTATCTCCTTGCTTTATTTCCTTGCTTTATCTCCTTGCTTTATTTCCTTTCTTTATTTTCTTATGCACCGCCAAATGCACTTTTACTACACACTCTGATCTTGAATGTGCCTTTACTGTGCACTTCGATCTTGAATGTTCCTTTATTGTGCATCTCCTCAACCCTTAGGATATTTCTCAAAATTTCATCCAAAATCCCTGTCCAACATGACCCCAACACTCCACTATGGCTCGTCCTGAGCCACTCAAGCCTGTTGCATCATTACCTTCCACGACTCCATAAATGTTTTCAATATCTCTCTGGTTGTAGTGACTTCTTTCTTTACCTCAGCCTCCATCTCTGAGATTTATTATACGACTTGTTTTGTTAGAGTCACAAGATTATCCTCCCAGTGTTTCTCGGCTTGCTTCACCATGCCCTGCGTCACTACCAATCCCCCTATTATCTTGAGTGTTTCGTCCTGAAGGGGTTCTAGTCGATGTGCAATTGTCTTATGTTCTTCCTTAATCTACTCTATGTCATTTTTGGCCCTAAACCAAGTTTTAAGGAAACGTTGGTCGTGTTTGACCATTTTTGGGACTTCGACAGGCTGGTCGAAGACGAAGTGCCCAGACGAAGTGGAGATAGCGAGATCTCACCCATTTTTACGAGATTTTTGGGCTGTTTGGGTTTATGTAATGGGTATGGTATGTCGTCCCATGGGTTTACCCATGTTTAGGCCCTTTTGTAATGTATAAATAAGTAGCTATGTGATGTAAGTAGATGTCAATTTTGAGGTCATGGGCTTAGTGCATGACTAAAGTATGTTAAGAATTGCAGACCTAGGTGCAAGTGATTGTAAGAGACTTTGCGCACAGACTGTGTAAGGCTTTGTGCCTTGACCTAATTTGGGGAAGGAGGATCTGGTGAGGTGTGCACAAATCTCTTGTCTTTTGTGGAGTTGGCTTTGTGGCTTTGTGCACAGGAGCAGAGAAATGTAAGAAGCTTGAAGAATAATAAAAAAGAATAAGGGTTGGTGGACGTAGCCCCACACTTGAGCCACGTATATCCTATGTTGATGTGCTTTGTACAATGTTGTTGATATTGTTTATGTTGTTTATCTGTTAGTGTATTGGTATTTATGTATGTTAGATAGATATATGGATGCTTAGTGCTCTATTGATGATAAATGAATGCTAGATCTGATCCAATAACTATGTGCTAAGTTATGAAAAGTACTTGATCTTAGTTGCTACTGCGATGTTCTGTATCTAGGGTTTAATCTGCGATGCGAATGGATTTATGAACTAATGCGTGGTATTGGATAAATTCTCTGTTAAGTGTTGTAATCACAGACCTATGTCCCAGCTAGGTTGTAGACACCTAAGTCCTACAACCCCCCCCTCGCCTCTACCTCAGGTGAGACTTCATTTTCTTCGTAGGTGTTGTCGAAAGGGCCGATAGTTAGGGTTTTTTTGGTGCATTGTTGAAGCGTTGAACCCTGGGTCTGCCCCTGTGCCAACAAATGGTTTCGTTGTCGGGACTTGAAACTGTGATTGCTAGGAACTGAAGAAAAGAGAAATCTTTGTGCGTAGATTTGTTGCTGTAGTACGTAGTATTGTACTTAACTTGTGAAGCTTTGTGCTAAGAAAGGAACCATATGTGACGAAAAGAGGTAAGATCTCAAAGTTTTGTGCTCTGCTAAAGGTAATATAAGTGAATTTTTTTTCTTCGAAAGTATGAGTCTAGGTATGTTCGATAGATTTTGTCCTAGTCTGAAAACTAGGGCACAACTAGAAAAATGAGTCAATCTAAATAGATTTGATAGAGATAGTGAAAGAAATGTTATTCCTATGCATAGAAAGAATTTTTGGACTAACAAGTGGATTCAGGAACCTAGAAAGAATTGTTGCAGATTGCAGGTCCATCACTGCGACCCCAGTGCGTAGTACAGGAAGGGTTGGGGATCATTTAAAAGAAAGAGAGGATTGACACTGTGTTATAATTGTAGAAGACCGGGACATCTTGCTAAGGAATGCCCTTGTATAGGCCCTATTTGTCTTTGTTGTAAAGATATTGGTCATAGAGTTGAGGATTTCCATAGAATGATTACCAAAGTTGAAAAGATGAACATGAGGGAAGAAAACTACGAAGGAGGTCAAAGGACTAAGGATATGTTAGAAAACCAGAAAGAATCAAAGACTATGTTATTACAGCTGAAAGAAACACTGAATGATCACAGAGACATCAATTTACCAGAGATCTTCAAAGAGAAGCAGTGCATAGAAACAAAAATATGAGACTTTGACATAGACTGTGTCTTGGATGAGGACACACAGGTGAATATTATGCCAAAAAGAACTTGGGAAATTTTGGGAAATCCTACTATAGTACCTTCATTTGGAAAGATAGGTTTGTTTAAGGGAAAGATGATAAACCTATGTGGAAGAGTTAGTAATGTACCTATGATTTAAGTATGTTGAGAACAACACTTCTTTTGCACTTTTGTTAGGAAAGACCTGGATTGAGAAAGATCTGATCCGAAGGAAAGCAGAGGAGGAAGCCACATAATAGAAAAATAAAGAATTAAGGGACTTCATGAATAGAAAAATAAAGTGACTAATAGAAGAACAAGAGAATGAGTCAAAGCAACAGAGGGCGAGAGAACTAGCTATCAAAGCTGGAAGAACACAAGAAATTTTAAAGAACCTGTCCATACAAGAAAAAAGTGCATTCACCCCATAAATAGTAAGAGAAGAGGTATTACCCTTGAAACCTTTGGAAGACCCTCAACAGTGTGAAGTTACTACGCTAAGGGAAGAAAAGAATAAGAATGGAAAGATGAATCCAGATACTCAAATTACAAGAAAGAAGGCCAGAAAGCTCAGTAAGAAGAAAGAAAAATTAGAAAAACTACGAGAAGTCCCAGAAAAGACTTCGCAGAAGGAAGGCTTACAGAACTTGAACCTCGTTGGAATAGCAGAACCGCGCAGAATGCGACTTTGCCATGGCAAAGCTATATGACTGTTGGAGGCATCTCGACTGTTAGAATGACGCTCTAGAATGGCTAGAAACATAGTTATTAATAGAAAGATCATCGTTGGAACGTTGAGACCATGCCATAATGGATGGATGCATATTGATGGACGTATTCATACCCGTTGAAGGAATCCGTTATGAAATTTCTTATTTAACTCGTCGGATGTTGCACCGGGACCACTTTTTGCAAACTAAGATATTTGCACTAACAAAGAATTGATTGCATATTGCATTGTGCTATCTAGATCTCATCATTTGTTTGATTAACTTTCTTGCTCGTTCGCCTACTCGATTTATTTTATTACAAGTGTGAATGTCGGGTGAACGTAGCGCAGTAGAGAAGTCGATGGAGGAAATTCTTGTGGATATCATGACTGAGAAAGTCATGTCTGTAGGAATATAGGCAACATCGAATGGTGGATTGCAAGCATCCCCATCGACTGGACGATATTTTGGCCGCACTACTGAGAAACGAAGCAAGCATCGCGAGGATATGGCTAACAGAAAGCAGATCCTATCAGTTTTTACAGACTACATCCTACCTTTGACTGATACGGTGAACTGTGATAGTGTCCCACATGACTTTGAGTACATGCTCATCACTGTGTACCTCTCGAAGGGGATACACATAATTGGGACTGATCCTAGTTCTCAAGATCAACGACTTTAACCTCAAAGACCGAAAGAACTATGTGATGCTTGCATGGCATAGGTACTTGATGAAGATGTCTGGGAAGAAGCCCAATATAGTTCCCCAGCCATGGATTAAGGAGCTCGCGTGCTCCATGATCTTGAATGTAATGAAGATCCCCCACTTCAGCCGACATCAGGAGGTTAACACTTGCATTAAAATCCTCCTGTCGTGCTACCATGGGGGGTATCTATGGCTTGACAGGTGCATCACTGGGGATCCGATGCTAATCCACCTGATCACTGGAATAAGCATGCAGGGACCAAAACCTCACCAGTTCTACCCAGGGAAGACGTCAGATCGCTCCCTGGCACAGTGAATAAAGGAAGCCTACGATGATGTAGAGAAGGGAAAGCGAGTCTATAAGGTAGCCTCCATCCAGGATGGCGTAGTGCGCCTAACTTGTCAGTTGATTGCTAGAAATATCGTCAGAAAGAACCGACCGACACAAATCAAAGGGTTCGTAGTCGACCTCGCAGTGAAGTGTGTCGAAGGAATGCAAATGAACTGGGTGAGGTACCTCGTCAACGAGTTGGAGAAGGACTTTCATGAAGTGCAAGACCAAGGATATGAATTCCACTTCAGTTGGTTACTGGTACTCATTGCATTTGTTTCTTGGTAGATGCTGGAAGGAGCAACATTCCCTAAAGTCGAGCCATCAGAACCGTTGGCCGCGAGGTTCACTACCTTGTGGTATACAAACGATATGGAGAAGCAGTGGCAGTTGAATGTTGTCTTCCATAATTATTACCTATAGCTGAAGCATGCCATTGAATCCTTTCCGCAGATGACCCCGAATACACTCCATCGATACAGGCCACTAGCAAAGTTCCGTGTAGATCGACACTTCATCTACATCACTGCGCACGGGGATGAAAGTAAGGAGGATCTATAGTCTTACTATAAGTTGACTGAGGAAGACATGGAAGAGATCACTATGGAATGGCCATAAGAATTCCTTGTACCAGTGGAGGATGCATAACTCTTCGACCCCGATATCATCGGAAGCCCATTAGTCACCCGGGTCAAACATGATGGATAGAGAAACGCCAAGAAAAATAAGAAAAATTATGAAGTCCAAGACATAGAAAGTTATGAGAAGGACAACACATCAGAGGAAACTGTGTCTGACTCACCTACAGGAGGAGGAGGAGACAAAGTGAACCAAGAGGAAGGAGGGGAAGAAGGAGAAAATCAGGACAAAGGAAAATCTACACTGCCAAAGGATCCCCACACCATAGTAGAAGCATCGCTGAAGAGGAAGGTTTCCCCGGAGAAACTTTCGACAAGGAAGAAGGCTCACGCTAACACGACTCAGTCGAAGAATGTGCTCACAGTGGATGACCTTGATCTCATCATCACAGTTGTATAAGACTCTTCAGAAGACATCTTCAAGAAACATGGGGCAAAGAAGGAGTCGATGTACGACATAATAGAGAAAGATATCAGAGACATCCAACAAGCTATCCATTTGAGCTGCGCAGTTCCTACTGCACCATCCTCAGTAGAAAATGTAGAATTAGGGGATGAGCCCACCCAGTTGCAAAGGTTAGCATATGTGACATAGGTTCGACTCCATCGATCCCAACAGAAAAAGGAACAGGCTACAAAGGCCTTAAAGCAAGAAAAGGAGGAGGTCTTAGAACAACTTCGAGTTGTGCAGAAAGATAAAGATGAACTT
The DNA here is from genome assembly GCA_032191745.1 of Picea mariana. Classification (NCBI taxonomy): domain Eukaryota; kingdom Viridiplantae; phylum Streptophyta; class Pinopsida; order Pinales; family Pinaceae; genus Picea; species Picea mariana. The sequence goes on along the minus strand of JASDQU010102742.1, from coordinate 254,261 downwards.
AGGGTGATGTTCGAAGAGGACAAAGACAAAATCCAAAAAGAGAAGGACCAATTTCTCACAGAGCATATTGGGGTTAAAGAGGCAGTGACTGGAGCACTTCGCTCTGTGTCGGCCTTGGTACAAAAGGAAACGGAGTCAACATAGATGCAAGTGGGAAAGCTTGTTGAGTCCATTCAACAACTTCAAGAAAGAGTAGTAGAATTAGAACTTCAAGAAGTGTCGAGCAGTCCACAAGAAGTGCAGGATCAGAGGGAAGAATCTTCTAGGAGCGCAGTAGAATGAATCAGGGAATTAGACACAGAATGCAAACAATTGAGTGATTGAAGTGCGTAGACCTATGAGCGCCTTGTAGAAGATATGGAGCTGAGGATATTGGAAGCACATCTTTATGAGGCAAAGCAATAGGCATCCACCATACAATCACAGATGAAACTACTGACGACAGTTGAGAAGATGAAGAGGTCACATGAGAAATGCGCAGTCCAATAGTAGGTTACTTCCATCCAGAGCAAGGTTATGGAATTAACACAGAGACTCCAGCCGGTGTAGGACAAAGCCTGCATGATTTTTGAAGAGATCGAGGGACAAGGCTCACAGCTAGAAAAGATGGTCATGACAGTGGAACAACACCTGGAAGGTTCTATCACCAAGCAAGTACTTCAGGAGTTCACCGAGTAGGAGGCTCTAGTGAAGTAGCAATTCGAGGCATCTTGGGCTAAGATCAAGGCCTTCGAAGAAGATTTTCCCAGATCGAAGTGACTCAGGACGAGTCACAAGTGAGTGTTGGGGGCTGTTGGCCCTCGACCAAGTTTTGAGGAAACGTTGGTCATGTTTGACCATTTTTGGGAGTTCGACAGGCTGGTCGAAGATGGAGTTCCCAGGATCTCGCCCATTTTTACGGGCTTTTTGGGTTGTTAGGGTTTATGTAACAGGTATGGGATGTCGACCCATGGGTTTACCCATGTTTAGGGATTTTTGTAATGTATAAATAAGTAGCTAGGAAATGTAAGTAGATGTCAATTTTGAGGTCATGGGATTAGTGCATGACTAAAGTATGTTAAGACTTGCAGAGCTAGGTGCAAGTGATTGTAAGAGACTTTGTGCACAAACTGTGTAAGGCTTTGTGCCTTGACCTAATTTGGGGAAGGAGGATCTAGCGAGGTGCGCACAGATCTCCTGTCCTTTGTGGAGTTGGCTCTGTGGATTTGTGCATTGGAGCAAAGGAATGTAAGAAGCTTGAAGACTAATAAAGAAGAAGAAGATTTGGTGGATGTAGCCCCACACTGGAGTGAACCACGTATATCATGTGTTGATGTGCTTTGTACGATGTTGTTGATATTGTTTATGTTGTTTATCTATTAGTGTATTGGTCTTTATGTATGTTAGATAGATATATGTATTCTTAGTGCTCTATTGATGATAAATGAATTCTAGATCAGATCCAATAACTATGTTCTAAGTGATGAAAAGTACTTGATCTTAGTTGCTACTGCGTTGTTCTGTATATAGGGTTTAATCTGCGATGTTAATGGATTTATGAACTAATGCGTGGTATTGGCTAAATGCTCCGTTAAGTGTTATAATCATAGATATGTGTCCCATTTCAGTTTTAGACACTTGATTCATACAACCCCCCCTATCTCTACTTTGGGTGAGACTTCATCTGCATCACAGGTGTTGTTGAAAGGGCCGGTAGTTAGGGTTTTTTTGGTGCATTGTTAAAGCGTTGAACCCTGGGTATGCCCCTGTGCCAACAATCATTGTATACCTATTTGTTCACAAGGATGGCTATCATGTGTTCCACTGGTGGTAGAGTGTTTATTCTTTCATTGGATTTATGCACCTTCTTATGTGCAATTCTCACTCTTTCCTCGATTTCCTTCAGCTCCGGATTCACCATCAGTTGTGTCCAAATCTGTGTGCTTTCTTTACATAGCCTTGCACACTCCTCACCGAGACTCTTAATGATTGCGATGGAAGTTATGGTTGTTTTGTCTCTTTGTTCCTTATCTGTAGTTGGTGTACCTGGTGTGGTGCGTGCTTCCAACTCTCCAATCCTATTACATAATCCTTGAATTACTTTGCTGATTTTTTTATATATTCTCTTCTATTATGTCTTCTATCACCATTGGTCTCTCGGGAATCACCCTATATATCTTCTAGATGACATGCTGGACCCTATCAAACTTTTTTTTGGCCTCATCCTTCTCCTTCTATACCTCAGTATGATCCTTCTATAGGTCTACCTTATCTGTCGCTACCTTGGTTAACTCCTTTATCATTGATTCTGCACGAAAATGTATTTCTTGCTCCACCTCTGCTTGCAAGCCTTGTAAGGATTCCATAGGTATCTATGAAGAGACTAAGTCTATGTGACTTAGTCCTTGTCCCTGTTCCTTCATCTCAAGTGTAGGGAACTCAATTACTTTGGGCAATATCGTGAAAATTTGGTGCCCTGCTGCAATCTCTGGACAGTACGAAGTGGTGGCCCTTACTTCTCCAACACCACTTGTTGGTTGGCCTTCAATGTATCTTCTCTCTGGTGCTATGCTCATTACCTCCAACCACTGCTGCAATGTTGTCAACTTCTCTTACACCTTTGTGTTCATGTCTTCCTGTAGTTGTAACACCTGTTGAACTATGTCCTCTATGGAATCCCTCACTTGGTAGTCAATTCTATCAATATCATCATGTGTCAAAGTGTAGATAGATGGTATTCTATGGGATTTCCTCTTCTCATGCACATATTTTGTCGTCCCTTGTCCCTTATATTTCCTCTTTTCTCCTACGTTTGGTACTATCTCTTGCACGTCCCATGTGCCATTTCCTTGTTCACTTCCATGTGCCTCATGTATTTCTTCATCTTCATTGTCTCATTCCTCGTCCTCATTAGGGTGATCCATTTCTTCAGCTGGAACTTTGCATTTCTCATCCCGGTCATTGGAAATAAGGCATACATCATCCTCTGACAACTTGTAGCTTATTGGCAGCCACTGACACATCGAGTCTCTTTTAACTTTGATGTACATGTGGTGCATCTCTGCTTTGAAGCATGAAATATACTGATAGTGCCCCAGAATATGAGTGGTGATGTGCGGAGTGTGCTCTATGATTCCAAAATCATGATAAAGTAGACATAGAAGGTGACATTGTTGTCTTGTTTCTCCCCTTGTGCGCAATATGCCATAAGTTAATATATCACATTGTTGCATGATCTCTTTGTGATGTTTTAAAAAACTGACACTTTTCATGCTCCCACCAGAAGACCAATGTTATCAGTATGATAATCCTGGCATAGTGAAATTCTATGCCTTTGTCCTGGGCTTCAATGCAATCTATCAGAAACTGATTGACTAAAAACATGGCCCAATTCATCTGGACCCCTTCTGCGCACTTCTCTGCAACTTCTATTAGTGCAATCGACACCTCATCCTTCTGATATTTCCTTAGTAATTTGTAGGCCAATACTTGCATTTAAAATCTACCTACATCATCACTTAAGCTAGCAACATCCAACCCTCTTTTTCCTCTAAAGGTGTTGAAATTCTCTTTCATAATTCCACATAATTCCTTACCCCCAAACTTATTTGCAAATATGTTTGTTAGATCCTCCCTTGTTGTCAGAAAGCCCGTTATCCACGCAATCAATTGTGTATCGATATATACTAGTGGATCTATCCATAAATTCCCCCAGTGCATGCAACTCAATAATAGATTAACATAGGTGTTTATTTATAGACTTCTACCAAAGTGTGGGATATCTAACAAGTTTAATATCCTTGATTTTTCTATCCTAGCCACCCAGCTCTACGACTCAACAAGTATTGCACCTGGAAAACCTATGTGCATGTGTTATTTCATGGTATGAAAACTTCAAAGAAACAACCTTTCCCATCAAGTCCACTTCAATAATGACACCAAGTGGTATTTATGGTGCAACCAGTGGGTACTTGGCATCCTTGGGAAGTCTAACCTATGGTGTGGTGTCCTTTCTCGGTAATATTTAATCCCTGGGAAACCTCGACTGCAAAGCCAAAGATCTAGGCATTTCCTCAAATTTTGGTGTGATCTGTGGTCACATTCGGGATGAATTTTGTGCTGCGGTAGTTGATGCCCCAACTTTTGGTGGTGCCATTTCTCTCTGTTTTCGATGCTCCCCTTTTTCAACTCTACAACTGCTCTATGTCATCTTTGGTTTTCCCGTGGTCTGCTCTGCATTATCATAGTGATTATGCATGCAAATACCATTTCCTTTTATTCCCTTGGTGTGCTTTAATAACCCTTTGACAATTGTCCCTAAACATTCTCGCCTGAACTAATGATCTAATCCACCAATTTTGTACTCAATGCATGATTTAATGTTGCTTTGTTACCAAATCTGTCACTGTATTTTTTCCTCGTACCACGATTCTATCACGATCCACAACGTATTTTTCCATTTATGAATAGACATAGTCTTTATGCCTTGTCATTAATGCTTTTTAACCATCGTGTCCATATTTTAATTCCTTTAATGGTCATCGGTCCTGTTCTACACAATTTTTCTCGATAATGCGTGTAATCTCCCTGCTCGATGTAGTTTTATCCATCTATCCAACGCTCACTTATTCTTTGCACTTACATACGCCTATATCAGTCTTGCACCTTGGACCTTGGGTTAACACTTAAGACTTCCTAGTTCTTACCTGCCTTTACTTTGTTACTTTGTGTTCTTTTTTTTCCACTTTTTATTTTTTTTTGTCTTTTTCCTACTACAATACACTACTATGGTACATTCATTCTTGCGGAATTCATCCTTGTTCATGGGAGGTCGGTCACCCCTATAAAGTTTCATCTGACTACCATTCACCATTTCTCCCACGACTTCACCATTCAACATTTCCAATTGCACAACACCTTCTTCTGTCACATACTTAATTATGTATGGTCCTAACCAATGCATTCAAAAATTTCCTGGATGCTGCATAAACTTGTTGTCATATAGTACTACTAATTCCCCCAATTGAAAATTTTTCTGTTTAATATTTCTATCATGCCATGCCTTTTCTCTTTCCTTCTTCCATCAACATGTTGATGGAACTTTGTGACAAATCAGTCTTCCTCAAGTTGTAGAAACTGTGACAATCTCTCCTCTATTGCAACGGAGTCTGAAAGATCAGTAATCACTGCAACTCGTAGGCTAGGCATAATAAACTACATCAGCAGTACTGCTTCTTTCCCATAAACCAACCTAAAAGGTGTTTTTCCTGTCAACATTTTTACTTGTAGTCCTATATTCCCATAATACTGTAGGGATCCTCAAGTCCCAATCATCCCTTCCTATGTTGCAGATTATTTTTAGTGTATTCTCCATAATTTTATCAAAGAATTATACTGTCCCATTGGCATGATCATGATATGACGTACTCCTCTCATGATGAATTTGAAATTCCTCAATCATAGCAGAAATCATCTTATTCAGGAATTGTGTCCCCTGATCACTCAGTAGACTACATTAACATCCAAATTGTATAACTACATTCTCAAATAGAGCACAATAGTCTCTATGGTGTCGTCTATGAATGATGTTTCTTCTTACCATCTGATCAAATTCTCTGTCGCAATGATTATATACCTAGCTCTTGATCTTCTCATTGGTGGGTTGATCAATCCAACGAAGTCTATTTCCAATTTATCAAATGCCTGCAGTGCAAACTTTGGGTTCAAAGAAATCTCATCCCTTCTGAATGAATTTATACCCTTTGACAAACATCACATGCCTGATAATAATCTTTATCATCCTTGTGAAGTGTGGGACACCAGATCTATGCGCACCAAATATTCTACATAGTCGCTTTACCTACATAGTGTCCTCCCACAATTCCTTCATGCGCTTCTGAGCATATCACTGGAATTTCATGCTCTAACACACATCGTTTTAATATTCCATATGCACTTAACTTGTATAAGTTACCTATAATTAGCTGGTAGTCTACTGATTTAACCACTAATTGTTTCTTCTATGCAACAGTCATGTCTAACAGGGCCATTCTTGTACTTAAAAACTACACAATGTATGCAAAGTAGTCGTCCACCATTCTAACTGCAAATAACTACACATCTGACAAGATATCATCTAGATTCCCTTCATCTTCTCCTAAAAGTATGTGTGATAAGTGATATGGTCCTGCATTCAACTTCCCCATTTTCGCAACAACCTAAATGTCATATTCCCGGAACAACAAAAACCATCTGCATATTCTTCCCCCCCAACACTAGCTTGTTCAATAAGTATCTTAGTGCATAATGGTCTGTATACATATTAAAATCAGAACCCAACAAATAATGTCTAAACTTCTACAACAGATATACCATTTTCCATCCTTCTCATTCTTTGGTTGTGTAATTTTTTCTATTGTTGACAACTTCCTCCTTGCAAATGAAATTGGATGGTCTATGTATCCTTCTCCTAGCTGAGATAATACTATGTCTAAAGCTATGGATGACATGTCCACATGAACATGAAATTCGTTTCCCCAATCTAGAAATATCAAAATTGTCATGGACACTAATTTTTGATTCAATGTATCCAAACCTTTTTTACAATCCTCATTCCACGGGAACTTAGCTTCTTTTTTCAACAACTTCTCCGTAGGTGTTGTAATATGCACATAAACCTTAATGAACTTCATGTAGTATCCTATATGTCCCATGGTTTCTCTCAACTATCTGATTAATGTGGGCGGTTTTAAGTACAAAGTCAATGCAACCTTGGCACGATCCACTAATAGACCCTACTTACATACCACATGACCCAACAAAATTCCAAAAGGTGCGCAAAAAATACATTTCTTCAAATTCAGTGAAATACAAAAGTTTTTACACCTATCCAACATTAACCTGGGTACTTCTTTGTGATATTTCCATAGGCTAAAAAAAATCTAATCATCTAAGTAAACTTCAAGGAACTTATGAATAAATTTCTTAAAATTTGCGACAACTACTCTTGAAAAAACTACAGGTGCATTCTTCATCTCAAAAGGCATTAGTGTGTATTGGTAGCTTCCCCACTCTGTTGCAAAAGTAGTCTTATATCTACCTTCCTGTGCAATCTTAATCTGGTGATATCCTGAGAATCCATCAGTGAAGGAATAGGCCTCTTGTCCCCCTACAATATCTAGCACTTTATCTATAAAAGGTGTCATAAATGGATCATGCAGACATGCATCATTTAACTTCCTTAGGTATACACAAATCCTGATTCCCCTCCCCTTGTTTTCTTATCTTGTACTACCATTGGACTTATCCATTATGATTCCATGATTTATTTAATAATTATGGCTTCTAACATTCATTCTATCTCTGCCTTTACCTTCTCTTTATATTTCATATTTAGTCTGTAAGGTCTCTGTCTTACTGGATTAGCACCTAGTTTCAAAGGGATCTTCATTTCTCCTAGCTCACCAACTATCCCTTTCATTTATGAGAATGTGGTTGGGAATAGATCATGATACTCACACAACAAATCTGCAATCTTCTCCACAGTTTCATCATTCCAGTAGTCTCCTATTTGCGCAAACTTTGGATTTTCTTGTATCTCAATATTTACCTTTTGTGTCTTTAGTGGTTGTGCATACGTAGAAGATTCAAGCTCAGGTCCTTCTATTGCGCACTCCCCCGAGTTTCAGGTACTTGTATATTACTTGGATCTTCCTTGTCTTGTTATTCTTTAGAAACATTATAACATTCCAGTAATTCATGAATTGTCATAGACGTTCTATGTGCACTACACATAGGTACTACTTCCACAGACCCTTCTTTTGAAAAAATATTGTGTCTAATGGACTGCCAAGATGCATCTAGTAATGGAGATTCATCTTAAAAAGTAAGTGTTACCTTAAAATTTTGAATCAGTTGGTCCCATTTCGTTGCTTCTTTGGTCATTTCTAGTTCTAGGTACTTGTTCTTAGGGATTGTATCCAATGTATGTATAAACTCGTGCATCCATTCCTTTTTCGGTATTGATCTACATATGTGTTTTCACTACTCAACTTGATTTTTTGGATCACTTACCCCTGTATACTTCTACACAATATACTCCACCTCAGTATCAAATCTAACTTGCATCAATCTTCTACACTATTGCTAGTCTTCTATTCCTTCTTTGTGTGCATCCCACCATCTGGCTGGAGTGATATTCAAGACAATATATAATTCCAACAATATTTGTTGTTTGAGTATCTACAACTCAAATGCCTATACGAAATATTCTTTGTTAGTCAACCCTTCATACTTGGGTGGGTCACATAGGTCCATTCCAAGCCAACGCAACGATTGAGTAATGCAAGCACATCGTCTCGTGGATACTTCATGCATCCTCTATTTCGAATGTTCTAGACCTTCCTCTGAGCATGACACACATGAGCTAATGCTTCTCTAAATTAGTGCACCATATACAATGGAGTTAACATATTCATCCATTTGTATAGTCACAAGTTGTCAATTTCATTCCCTCTCGCTAGCTCTATGTACCTCTTTCCTTTTGTAGGACCCAATGGCACAATAACTTTTAAGTCTCCTACCTCAAGTATCATTTCTCTTCTCTTCAAATTAATAATTGTATGATTGTCAAAGGCCCATTCTAACCCCATTAGTGTTGGATATGGTTGACTATCATCCATGATTTCGATGAATTCAAAGTCTGCTACATTGTGCACCCCATATATATTCACAAGTATCCCTATCAATCAACCAATTGGTGTTAACTTTTGTTGGTTTACCAATATTAACTGGATGGGAGACTAGATTAAATTGGGTTTCCCCATCATTGATCCAAGTGGATATCGGTGGCCACCCACCTATTCCACTGGATCGAAAAACAATTTTCCACCTTGGCAATTTTTCGACAGTTTCCAAACTTCTGGGGCCGTTTTGAGGCCCTAAACGAAGTTTTTGGGGATTTGGGGCCCAGATAATTGTTGGATGCACTTAGGCTAGCCTAAAATTGTTCTTATCGGTTATACCTTTCCAACAGGCTATCATGCGCTTAAAATGGATATTGTATGCAAAAGCTACGACCCTGGGAAGTTGATGTACTAACTTACCCAAACGGGGCCCACATGACTTTTGGCGCTTCATCTCCTAGGGTTAGGTTTTTGGATGTCTAGGGTTTTTGACATTCTTGCTTATTGTAAAAGGCCTTCAAATCCTCATTGTAACCATCTTCTTGTGAATGAGGGCAACCTTCACATATCTTCTTAGTGATAAGCCACCACCATTCCAACAATCTTCTTTTCCGCTGCATTTTACAATTTCAGCTTATTTCCTTATTGAATAGAAAACCAATTTTACCGTATCTATGTTATTTTGTGTTAAGACTCTTTTAATAATTTGTATTCATTTTGTCCTTCTTATAAAATCCATATCAGTGGTATCAGAGCAGTCTGCTCCTTGTCATCTTATTACATGTCCCCAATGAGGTCAAGGTACAAAGAATTGGGTCTCGAGCTTGTTTCTCTTGAGGAAAAAAGATCTTGCACGCCCAAGTGACCTCTCATGGTAGGAAAAAATAAAGATGACAGGACAGGAGATCCTTTCAAAAAATTTCTTGAGGAATCCCTCATGCAACAGAGGAACGATATGATGGACAGTTCTGTGCAAATTCTTTAGTGGCTACCAATAAGAGACACATCTTCCTCAAGCCGAGGCTTCGTCCCCTTCAAGGTACAAATCAATTTTGATATTCCTATATTTGAAGGTCAGATAGATGTAGATGTTGTAGACAAGTGGTTGAATCTACTAGAAGGGTATTTGTTTGTCCCTAACTTTTCGAATAGAGAAAAGATTACTTTTGTTCTCCTCAAAGTCATTCCCCATGTCAAAGAGTGGTGGGAAACTTTTTGTGAGAAAAAGGAGACACAAGAACCCTCATTATTTACAGTCACGACCACCTGGGAATCCTTTAGGGATGCTATTAAGGAACAATACTACCCCGTCAGAAGTTATGACGACTTGTATACCAAATGGACCACACTGCTCACAGAAAGAGACCAAGCAATGCCAGAGTTCACAAATATCTTCCATACCTTGTGCACCAAGCTGTGTATCAAAGATTCAGAGCAACATCTGGTTCTCAAGTATCATGGTTCTCTGCATAGAGACATCTATATAAAAATGGAATTTCTAGACATCTCGTCCTTGGGCGTGGCCTATCGATATGTCGTCAAAATCGAAAAAAATCTCAAACAAAAGACACGACAATTTGGGCCTGGGATCCCCTCACTGAAAAATCTAGGAAAGGGCAGCCCCAAACCACATAACAAAGGACAGAGCAAAGATGGATAGTATTAGGAAAACCAGTCCAAGACGCAAGCAAAGAAGGACACCAAAAAGACAAAGAAAGATATCGGGAAATGGTGCGACTTCCATAAGAGCCCTTGACATAACACTGTTGACTACTGTTCAAAGCAGTCACAGGTGGCCGAAGTGAAAGCCTCTAAATCAGATGTGGGTTTTGAATCTGAGTTAGAACCAAAAAGGAGAAGACAAATCATTGATGCGGAACCCAATGCCACTGTTTCTACCACTAAGCTCTAGCCTGGTGAACCAGATGAGACATAATAAGGAGAATGACTCTTCCATTCATAGATGTGGGTAAAAGGCACCCCACTGCACTTCATCATTGATAGAGGTATCCAAAAGAACCTCATCTCAACAGAGGTTATCAAGCGATTGCATGCAACAAGAATCCAATGATTAGATTGTGGACACATAGATCAAGGGCACTCAACATAAAAGGGTCGATCTTTATCGAGTCATCAAAGCAGGGCAGTTGCTGCACCAAGGAAAGTGGTCACCCGTGGCCAAATTCAGCAAACATTTCCTCATCGTATGGGGGAAATAAACGCAATGGAGACACTTTCTTTCTAAGGAGGGAGGATTGATCTAGGTGGATATTGGTGGCTACCCACCTATTCCACCGGCTTGAAAAATAGTTTTCCACCTTGGCAGTTTTTCAATAGTTTTTTGGGTTCCAAACTTTCGGGGTCGTTTTGAGGCCCTAAACAACGTATTTTGGGGATTTGGGGCCCACGTGACTGCCAAAGGTACTTACCTGGGGCAGTCAAATTTCTTTCTTATTAGTTAAACCTTTTCAATGAGCTATTGTGTGCTTAAAACAAAGATCGTATGCAAAATTCACGACCATGGGAAGTTGATGTATTAACTTACCCAAACAGGGGGCCTACATGACGTTTGGTGCTTCATCTCCTAGGGTTAGGTTTTTGGATGTCTAGGGTTTATTGTAAAAGGCCTTCAAAGCCTCTAACCATATTCTTGCGAATGAGTGCAGCCTTCACATCTCTTCTTAGAGATAAGCCACCACCATTCTAGCAAGCTTGTTTTCTGCTGCATTTTACAGTTTCAGCTTATTTCCTTATTGAATAGAAAACCAGTTTTATTGTATCTCTGTTATTTTGAGTTAAGCCTCTTTTAATAATTTGTATTCATTTCGTTCTTCTCATAAAATCTAGATCAGTGGTATTAGAGCGGCCTTCTCCTTGTCACCTTAATTCATGTCCCCAACTAGGTCAGGGTACAAAAAATTGGGTCTCAAGCTTGTTTCTCTTGAGGAAAAAAGCTCTCACACGCCCAAGCGACCTCTCATGGAAAGAGAAAATAAATATGACAGGATAGGAGATCCTTTCAAAATTTTGCTTGAGGAATCCCTCATGCAACAGAGGAACGAGATGATGGATAATTTCACGCAAATTCTTTGGCGACTACCAATAGGCGATGCATATTCCTCGAGCAGAGGTGTTGCCCCCTTCAAGGTACAAATCAACTTTCATATTCCTATATTTGAAGGTCAGATAGATGTATATGTTGTAGACAAGTGGTTGAATCTACTAGAGGGGTATTTTTCTGTCCATAACTTTTCGAATAGAGAAAATATTACTTTTGCGCTCTTTAAAGTCGTTCCCCATGTAAAATATTGGTGGGAAACTTTCTATGAGAAAAAGCAAACATAGGAACCCTTATTATTTAAAGTCACGACCACCTGGGAATATTTCAAGGATGCTATTAAGGAAAAATACTACCCTGTTGTAAGTTATGATGACTTGTATACCAAATGGACCACACTGCGCCAAGAAAGAGACCAAGTAGTGACAGAGTTCACAAATATCTTCCATACCTTGTGCACCAAGCTGCGTATCAAATATTCAGAGTGACATATGGTGCTCAAGTATCGCGGTGCTCTACATAAATACATCCAAACTAAAATGGAATTTATGTACATCTCGTCCTTGGGCGCGGCCTACTGATATGCCATCAAAATTGAGTAGAAGCTAAAACAAAAGACATGAGAATTTGGGCCTGGGAACCCCTCACAGCAGAAGCTAGGAAAGGGCAGCCCCAACCCATAGAACAAAGGACAGAAAAAACATGGACAATATCAGGATAACTAGTCAAAGCCACAAGCAAAGAAGGACATCAGAAAGACAAAGACAGATACTAGGAAGTGGTGCAACTTCCATAAGATCGCTTCGCATAACACTGCTGAAAGCTGCTCAAAGCAGTCACTGGTGGCCAAAGTGAAAGCCTCTAAATCAGATGTGGGTTTTGACTCCGAGTCAGAACTAGAAAGGAGAACACAGATCATTGGAGTGAAACCCAGTGCCACCATTGCTACCACCAAGATCTAGGATGGTGAAATAGACAAGCCAGAAGAAGGAGAGCGCCTCTTCCATTCATAGATGTTGGTAAAAGGAACCTTGCTACAATTCATCGTTGATAGTGGTAGCCAAAAGAACCTCATCTCAGTAGAGGTTGTTAAGTGGCTGGACCTTTCGACATTTCCGCACCCACAACCTACACCATTGGATGGCTCTGCCAAGGAAGCGATCTCCGCATCAACTAACAGTGTTGACTATCATACGACATCAAGCCCTTCAAAGACAAGGTATTGTGTGATGTTTCTCCTCTCGAAGTTTGTAATGTTATTTTGGCCCAACCTTATTTATGGAAACGTCATGTTGTATATGATTTTAGGCCTCGTAGTGTTATTATTACTTTGAACAAAAAATTGTATAGGATACCTGAGGCAGTCCCTCCTAGTGATATTTCCTTGATCTTTGCCAAGCAATGTAGGAAGGTCATCTCTTAGACCAATAAATTTTTTTTCTTCGTGATTTTCTCTCAAAGTGAGAAAAAGATCACAGCCACATCCAGGGCCACCGTGGACAATCTCTCCACACAATAGAAGAAAGTGCATAAGGTCATGGAAGAATACTCATATATCTTCTCCTCTCCTACTGGGGTACCTCTGCACTATCAAGTCAAGCATCCCATCGATTTGACCCCACATGCACCGCTACCCAATGGGCCAGTCTACCGCCTCTCTCTGTTAGAAAACGAGGAGATCAAGTGGAAGATCCAAGAACTGCTTCACAAGAGGCACATCCATCCCATGTCATCGCCTTGTGGGAGCTCAATCGTGTTGGTGTAGAAGAAAGACGAGACCTGGTGAGTTTGCATTGATTACCGAGCCCTGAATAAAATCACAGTCTGAAACCAGTACCTGATTCCCCGAATCGACGACCTCCTTTATTAGCTCACGGGGGCCAAATACTTTAGTAAGATTGATCTAAAGTTTGGCTACCACCAGGTCCCAATAGAACAGAGAAATGTATGGAATACTGCCTTCAAGCCAAAAGAAGGTCTTTTAGAATGGTTGGTCATGCCCTTTGGTTTAACAAATGCTCCAACAACATTTATGAGGATGGTAGACGATATCCTATGAACTTTCAACAATAATGTTTTAGTGGTGTATCTGGATGACATCCTCATATACAAAAAGACTTGGGCGGAAAACTTACAACATATTCAATAGGTTCTGTGCACCCCGCAACATCACATTCTATATGCAAACCTGGGAAAATGATCCTTCGGCATGGACAGGGCCCATTACTTAGGATACACCATTGATCAACTTGGTGTGCATGTGGATCTAGACAAGATCTAGGTCATCTATGACTGGCCAGCCCCAACCACACTCACTGAACTTCGGAGCTTCTTGGGCCTCCCCAATATCTATCATAGGTTTGTGTTGGGATCCTATCATATCGTATGGGCCCTCAGACAAGTAACCAAGGGTGGTGACAAGGAAAATTTGTGTGGGGTCTGTCCCAACAACAAGCCTTCGATGACTTTATGAAGGATTTATGATCATCCCCGGTAATTTCATTACCAAAACTGCAACATCCCTTTGAGATCAAGACAGATGCTTCAGACTATGCTGTGGGCGCCATTCTCACTCAACATGGCCACCCCATGGCATATCATAGTGAGACACTATCAGATGTTATCCATAATTACCCTACTTATGAAAAAGAAATTTACTCCATTGTGCAAGCCTACCGCCAGTGGAGAAATTATATTCTTGGGAAGGAGACAATCATCCACACTGATCACAAGCCACTACAGTTCATGCAGACCCAAGGAAAATTGTAGAATGACTGCCATAATAAGTGGTCAACATACTCACAATTGTTCCACCTCAACATCAAGTATAATAAAGGAAGTACCAACAGAGTTGTTGATTACCTCATCCAACCTCCAGTCACGACACTCACCATGGTGCTAGACTCTTGCGGCCATGAGACCTCTAGATGGCCCTACCTCTATGAGACATACCATGACTTCACCACCACCTACCAAATGTTGGGCGCCAACTTAGTGGTTGCTAATTTCCATCTTCAGGAAGAGCTGTTGTGTCGTCTGGTCCATCTCTGCGTTCCATAAAGTGAGAGCATGAAGATGATTTGGGAAGCTCACTACAGTCGGGTGGTAGTACACTTTGGCATTGAAAAGATAGTGGTAGTTTTGCATAAACATTTCCAAAAATTTGTCTCATTCCTCTTCCTCATCAGGGCGCTCCATTTCTTCAACTGGAACTTTCCATTTCTCATCCTAGTCATTGGAAATAAGGCATACATCATTCTCTGTCAACTTGTAGCTTATTGGCAGCCACTGACACATCGAGTCTCTTTTAGCTTCAGTGTACATGTGGTGCATCTCTGCTTTGAAGCATGCAATATATTGATAGTGCTCCACAATATGAGCGGTGATGTGCGGTGTGTGATCTATGATTGCAAAATCATGCTAAAGTAGACATAGAAAGTGAGATTGTTGTCTTGCTTCTCTCCTTGTGCGCAGTATGCCATAAGTGAATATATCACATTGTTGCATGATCTCTTCGTGATGTTTTAAAAAACTGACACTTGTCATGCTCCCTCCAAGAGACCAATTTTATCAGTATGATAATCCTGGCATAGTGAAATTCCATGCCTTTGTCTTGGGCTTCAATGCAATCTATCAGAAACTGATTGACCAAAAACATGGCCCAATTCACTTGGACCCCTTCTACGCACTTCTCTGCAACTTCTATTAGTGTGATCGACACCTCATCCTTCTGATATTTCCTTAGTAATTTGTAGGCCAATACTTGCGTTTAAAATCTAACTACATCATCACTTAAGCTAGCAACATCCAACCCTCTCTTTCCTCTAAAGGTGTTGAACTTCTCTTTCATAATTCCACATAATTACACATAATTCCTTATCCCCAAACTTATTTGCAAATATGTTTGTTAGATCCTCCCCTATTGTCGGAAAGCCCATTATCCATGCAATCAATTATGTATCGATATATGCTGGTGGATGTAGCCATAAATTCCCTCAGTGGATGCAACTCAATAATAGCTTAACATAGGCGTTTATTTATAGAATTCTACCAAAATGTGGGATATCTAACAAGTTTAATATCCTTGACTTTTTTTATCCTAGCCGCCCATCTCTACGATTTAACTAGTATTGCACCTATCCCTGGTACACTTTTAGTGGGTAAATACTTGTCCCGTGCTAACTTGGAAAACCTATGTGCATCTGTTATTTCATGGTATGAAAACTTCAAAGAAACAACCTTTCCTATCAAGTCCACTTCAATAATGACACCAGGTGGTATTTATGGCATTACTAGTGGGTACTTGGCGTCCTTGGGAAGTCTAACCTATGGTTTGGTGTCCTTTTTTGGCAATATTTAATCCCTGGGAAACCTCGACTACAAAGCCAAATATCTAGGCGTTTCCTCGAATTCTAGTGTGACCTGTGGTCACGTTCAGGATGGATTTTGTGCTGCAGTAGTTGATGCCCCAACTTTTGGTGGTGTCATTTCTCTCTATGATCGATGCTCCCCTTTTTCAACTCTACAACTGCTCTGTGTCAGCTCTGGTTTTCCTGTGGTCTGCTCTGCATTATCATAGTGATTATGCATGCAAATACCCTTTCCTTGTATGCCCTTGGTGTGATTTTATAACCCTTCGACAATTGTCCCTGAACATTCTCGCCTGAACTAATGATCTAATCCACCAGTTTTGTACTCAATGCATGATTTAATGCTGCTTTGTTACCAAATATGTCACTGTATTTTTTTCTCATACCACGATTCTATCACGATCCATGACGTATTTTTCCATTTATGACTACACATCATCTTTATGCGTTGTCATTAATGCTTTTTAACCGTCGTTTCCATATTTTAATTCCTTTAATGGTCGTCGGTCCTGTTCTGCGCAATTTTTCTCGATACTACATGTAATCTCCCTGCTCGACGTAGTTTTATCCATCTATGCAACACTCACTTCTTCTTTGCACTTACATACACCTATGTCAGTATTGCACCTTGGACCTTGGGTGAACGCTTCAAACTTCCTAGTTCTTACCTGCCTTTACTTTGTTACTTTGTGTTTCTTTTTTTTCCACTTTTTATTTTTTTTTGTCTTTTTCCTACTATAATACACTACTATGATACATTCATTCTTGCGGAATCATCCTAGTTCATGGGAGGTCGGTCACCCCTATAAAGTTTCATCTGACTTCCAGTCACCATTTCTCCCAGGACTTTACCATTCAACATTTCCAATTGCACAACACCTTCTTTTGTCACATACTTAATTATGTATGGTCCTAACCAATGCATTCAAAAATTTCCTGGATGTTGCATAAACTTGTTGTCATATAGTAATACTAATTGCCCCAATTGAAAATTTTTCTGTTTAATATTTCTATCATGCCATGCCTTTTCTCTTTCCTTCTGAACATGTTGATGGAACCCTGCGACAAATCAGACTCCCTCAAGCTGTAGATACCGTGACAATCTCTCCTCTACTGCAACAGAGTCTGAAAGATCAGTAATCACTGCAACACATAGGCTAGGCATAATAAACTACATCAACATTACTGCTTCTTTCCCATAGACCAACCTAAAAGGTGTTTTTCCTGTCAACATTTTTACTTGTAGTCCTATATTCCCATAATATTGTAGGGATCCTCAAGTCCCAATCATCCCTTCCTATGTTGCAGATCATTTTTAGTGCATTCTTCATAATTTTGTCAAAGGATTATACTGTCCCATTGGCCTGATCATGATATGACATACTCCTCTCATGATGTATTTGAAATTTCTCAATCATAGCGGAAATCATCTTATTCAGGAAGTGTGTCCCCTGATCACTCAGTAGACTGGGTTGGCATCCAAATCGTATAACTACATTCTCAAATAGAAACCGCGCAACAGTATCTGTGGTGTGGTCTATGAATGATGTTTCTTCTTACCATCTGGTCAAATACTCTATTGCAATGATTATATACCTAACTCTTGATCTTCTCATCGGTGGGTTGATCGATCCAACGAAGTCTATTTCCAATTTATCAAATGCCTGCAGTGCAACCTGTGGGTTCAAAGGAATATCATCCCTTCTGGATGAATTTCTACCGTTTGACAAACATCGCATGCCTGACAATAATATTTAGCATCCTTGTGAAGTGTGGGACACTAGATCTTTGTGCTCCAAATATTCTACGCAGTTGCTTTACCTGCATAGTGTCCTCCTGCAATTCCTTCATGCTCTTATGAGAGTATCATTGGAATTTCATGCTCTAACACACATCGTTTTAATATTCCATATGCACCTAACTTGTATAATTTACCTATAATTAGCTTGTAGTCCACTGATTTACCCACTAATTGTTTCTTCTATGCAACGATCATGTCTGACGGGGCCATTACTATACTTAAAAACTACACAATGTATGAAAAGTAGTCGTCCACCATTTTAACTGCAAATAAATGCACATCTGACAAGCTATCATCTATATTCCCTTCATCTTCTCGTGAAAGTATGTGTGATAAGTGATATGGTCCTGCATTCAACTTCCCCATTTTCACTACAACCTAAAAGTCATATTCCGGGAACAACAACAACCATCCGCATATTCTCCCCCCCAACACTAGCTTGTTCAATAAGTATCTTAGTGCATAGTGGTCTGTATACATATTAAAATGAGAACCCAACAAATAATGTCTAAACTTCTGCAACGCATATAACATTGCCAATCCTTCTCATTCTGTGGTAGTGTAATTTTTTTCTACTGTTGACAACTTCCTTCTTGCAAATGCAATTGGATGGTCTATGTATCCTTCTCTTGGATGAGATAATACTACGCCTAAATCTATGGATGACGTGTCCACATGAACATGAAATTCCTTTCCCCAATATAGAAATATCAAAATTGGCATGGTCACTAATTTCTGATTCAATGTATCCAAACCTTTTTTACATTCCTCATTCCACTGGAACTTAGATTGTTTTTTCAACAACTTCTCCGTAGGTGTTTTAATATGCACATAACCCTTAATGAACTTCATGTAGTATCCTATATGTCCCATGGTTTCTCTCAACTGTCTGATTGATGTGGGCAGTTTTAAGTCCAAAATCAATGCAACCTTGGCAGGATCCACTAATAGACCCTACTTACATACCACATGACCCAACAAAATTCCAAAAGGTGTGCAAAAAA
Organism: Picea mariana; assembly: GCA_032191745.1. NCBI lineage: Eukaryota > Viridiplantae > Streptophyta > Pinopsida > Pinales > Pinaceae > Picea > Picea mariana. Next base: position 235,365 of record JASDQU010102742.1, on the reverse strand, counting down.
TAAATTTCTTCAAATTCAGTGAAATAAAAAAGTTTTTACACCTATCCAACATTAACCTGGGTACTTCATTGTGATATTTCCATAGGCTAAAAAAAATCTAATCATCTAAGTAAACTTCAAGGAACTTATGAAGTGCATTCTTCATCTCAAAAGGCATTAGTGTGTACTGGTAGCTTCCCCACTCTGTTGCAAAAGTAGTCTTATATCTACCTTCCCGTGCAATCTTAATCTGGTGATATCCTGAGAATCCATCAGTGAAGGAATAGGACTCTTGTCCCCCTACAATCTCTAGCACTTCATCTGTAAAAGGTGCCATAAATGGATCATGCAGACATGCATCATTTAACTTCCTTAGGTATACACAAATCCTTATTACCCTCCCCTTGTTTTCTTATCTTGTACTACCATTGGACTTATCCATTATGATTCCACGATTTATTTAATGATTATGGCTTCTAACATTCAGTCTATCTCTACCTTTACCTTCTCTTTATATTTCATATTTAGTCTGTAAGGTCTCTATCTTACTGGATTAGCACCTAGTTTCAAAGGGATCTTCATTTCTCGTAGCTCACCAACTATCCCTTTCATTTATGAGAATGTGGTTGGGAATAGATCATGATACTCACACAACAAATCTGCAATCTTTTCCATAGTTTCACCATTCCAGTAGTCTCCTATTTGCACAAACTTTGGATTTTCTTGTATCTCAATATTTACCTTTTGTGTCTTTAGTGGTTGTGCATATGTAGAAGATTCAAGCAAGAGTCCTTCTATTAGGCGCTCCCCCCAGTTTCAGGTACTTGTATATTACTTGGATCTTCCTTGTCTTGTTCTTCTTTAGAAACATTATAACATTCCAGTAATTCATGAATTGTCATAGACATTCTATGCACACTAGACATAGGTACTACTTCCATAGACCCTTCTTTTGAAATTTTTTTGTGTCTAATGGCCTGCCAAGCTGCATCTAGTAATGGAGATTCATCTTAAAAAGTAAGTGTTACCTTAAAAATTTGAATCATTTGGTCCCAATTCGTTTCTTCTTTGCGCATTTCTAGTTCTAGGTACCTGTTCTTAGGGATTGTATCCAATGTATGTATAAACCCGTGCATCCATTCCTTCTTCGGTATTGATATACATATGTTTTTTCACTACTCAAATTGATTTTTTGGATCACCTACCCCTGTATACTTCTGCACAATATACTCCACCTCGGTATCAAATCTAACTTGCATCAATCTTCTACACCATTGCCAATCTTCTATTCCTTATTTGTGTGCATCCCACCATCTGGTTGGAGTGATATTCAAGACAATATCTAATTCCAACAATATTTGTTGTTCGAGTATCTGCAACTCAAATGCCTATACAAAATATTCTTTGTTAGTCAACCCTTCATACTTGGGCGGGTCACATAGGTCCATTCCAATCCAACAACGATTGAGTAATGCAGGCACATCATCTGGTGAATACTTCATGCATTCTCTATTGCGAATGTTCTAGACCTTTTTGTGAGTATGAAACACATGAGATAATGCTTCTCTAACTTAGTGCATCATATACAATGGAGTTAACATATTCATCCATTCATACAGTCACAAGTTGTCAATTTCATTCCCTCTCGCTAGCTCTATGTACCTCTTTCCTTTTGTAGGACCCAATTGCACAATAACTTTTAAGTCTCCTACCTCAAATATCATTTCTCTTCTCTTCAAATTAATAATTGTATGATTTTCAAAGGCCCATTCTAACCCCATTAGTGTTGGATATGTTTGACTATCATACATTATTTCAATGACTTCAAAGTCTGCTACACTGTGCACCCCATATATATTCACAAGTATCCCTATCAATCAACCAATTGGTGTTAAATTTTGTTGGATTACCAATATTAACTAGATGGGAGACCATATTAACTTGGGTTTCCCCATCATTGATCCAAGTGGATATTGATGGCCACCCACCTATTCCACCGGATCAAAAAACAGATTTCCACCTTGGCAGTTTTTCGACAGTTTCCAAACTTCTGAGGCTGTTTTGAGGCCATGAACGACAGTTTTTGGGGATTTGGGGCCAAATAATTGTTGGATGCACTTAGGCTAGTTGAAAATCGTTCTTATTGGTTATACCTTTCTAACGGGCTATTGTGCGCTTAAAACGGAGATCGTATGCAAAAGTTACGACCCTGGGAAGTTGATGTACTAACTTACCCAAACGGGGCCCACATGACTTTTGGCACTTCATCTCCTAGGGTTAGGTTTTTGGATGTCTAGGGTTTTTGACATTCTTGTTTATTGTAAAAGGCCTTCAAAGCCTCATTTTAACCATCTTCTTGTGAATTAGAGCAACCTTCACATCTCTTCTTAGTGATAAGCCACCACCATTCCAACAATCTTCTTTTCCACTGCATTTTACAGTTTCAACTTATTTCCTTATTGAATAGAAAACCAGTTTTACTGTATCTCTGTTATTTTGTGTTAAGACTCTTTTAATAATTTGTATTCATTTTGTTCTTCTTATAAAATCCATATCAGTGGTATCAGAGATGTCTACTCCTTGTCATCTTATTACATCTCCCCAATGAGGTCAGGGTACAAAGAATTGGGTCTCGAGCTTGTTTCTCTTGAGGAAAAAATCTCTTGCACGCCCAAGCGACCTCTCATGGAAGGAGAAAATAAATATGAGAGGGAAGGAGATCCTTGCAAAAATTTTCTTGAGGAATCCCTCATGCAACAGAGGAACGAGATGATGGATAGTTTCGCGCAAATTCTTCAACGACTACGAATAGGCGACACATCTTCCTCAAGCGGAGGCTCCGCCCCCTTCACGGTACAAATCAATTTCGATATTCCTATATTTGAAGGTCAAATAGATGTAGATATTGTATACAAGTGGTTGAATCTACTAGAAGGGTATTTGTTTGTCCCTAACTTTTCGAATAGAGAAAAGATTACTTTTGTGCTCCTCAAAGTCATTCCCCATTTCAAAGAATGGTGGGAAACTTTTTGTGAGAAAAAGGAAACAGAGGAACTCTCATTATTTACAGTCATGACCACCTGGGAATCCTTCAGGGATGCTATTAAGGAACAATACTACCCTGTCGAAAGTTATGACGACTTGTATACCAAATGGACCACACTACGCTAAGGAAGAGACCAAGCAGTGCTAGAGTTCACAAATATCTTCCATACCTTGTGCACCAAGCTGGGTATCAAAGATTCAGAGTGACATCTGGTTCTCAAGTATCATGGTTCTCTAGATAGATACATCCAGACCAAAATGGAATTTCTAGACATCTCATCCTTGGGCGTGACCTACCGATATGCCGTCAAAATCGAGCAAAAGCTCAAACAAAAGACATGACAATTTGGGCCTGGGAACCCCTCACTGAAAAATCTAGAAAAGGGAAGCCCCAACCCACAGAACAAAGGACAGAGCAAATATGGATAGTATCAGGAAAACCATTCCAAGACACAAGAAAATAAGGACACCAGAAAGACAAAGAAATATATTGGGAAGTGGTGCGACTTCCATAAGAGCCCTTGACATAACACTGTTGACTGCTGCTCAAAGCAGTCAGAGGTGGCCGAAGTGAAAGCCTCTAAATCAGATGTGGGTTCTGACTCTAAGTTAGAACCAGAAAGGATAAGACAAATCATTGACATGGAACCCAATGCCACTGTTGCTACCACTAAGATCTAGCCTAGTGAACCAGACTAGCCATAATAAGGAGAATGCCTCTTCCATTCACAGATGTGGGTAAAAGGCACCTCGCTACACTTCATCGTTGATAGAGGTAGCCAAAAGAACCTCATATCAACAGAGGTCATCAAGCAACTGGACCTACTAACAATGCTGCACCCACAACCCTACACCATTGGATGGATCCACCAAGGAAGCGATCTTTGCGTCAACCAACAATGTCGACTGTCGTATGTCATAAAGATCTTCGAAGACGAGGTATTGTGTGATGTTTCTCCTCTCAATTTTTGTAATGTTATTTTTGGCCAACCTTATTTATGGAAACATCATGTTGTATATGAGTCTAGGCCTCGTAGTGTTATTATTACTTTTCATAGGAAATTTTACATGATACCTGAGGCAGTCCCTTCTAGTTCTATTTCCTTGATCTTTTCCAAGCAATGCAAGAAGGCCATCTCTCAAACCGGGAAATTTTTCTTCTTCATGATTCTCTCTTAGAGTGAGCGAAATATCACAGCCACATCCACGGCCTCCAGGACCGATATCTCCACACAATAGAAGTTAGTGGATAAGGTCACAGAAGAATACTCAGATATATTCTCCTCTCCTACCAGGGTACCTCTACATTGCCAAGTCAAGCATCCCATCGATCTGACCCCACACGCACCGCTACCCAATGGGATAGTCTATCACCACTTTCTATTAGAAAATGAGGATATCAAGAGGCAGATTCAATAAATTCTCCACAAGGGGCACATTCGTCCCAGCTCGTCGCCTTGTGGGAGCCTAATCGTGTTGGTGTAGAATAAAGATGGGACCTGGCAACTCTCGATTGATTATCGGGCCCTAAATAAAATCACAGTCCAAAACCAGTACCCGATTCCCTAAATCATCGACCTCCTTGATCAACTCATGAGGGCCAAATACTTCAGTAAGATTGATCTGAAGTATGGATACTACCAGGTCCCAATAGAACAGACAGATGTATGGAAGATTGCCTTCAAGTCAAAAGAAGGTATTTTTGAATGGTTGGTCATGCCCTTTGGTTTGACAAATGCTCGAACAAATTTTATGAGGATGATGGACGATATCCTATGACTTTTCACCAATACTTTTGTAGTGGTTTATCTATATGACATCCTCATCTACAACAAGACTTGGGTGGAACACTTGTAGCATATTCAGCAGGTTCTGTACACCCTGTAGCAGCATAAAATATATGCAAACTTGGAAAAATTCTCATTAAACATGGACATGGTCCATTACTTAGGCTACATCATTGATCAACATGGTGTGCATGTAGATCTAGCCAAGATCCAGGTCATCCATGATTGGCCAGCCCCAACCACACTCACTGAAATTCAGAGCGTCTTGGGCCTTGCTAATTTCTATTGCAGGTTCGTGCTGGGATTCTCTCATATCGCATAGGCCCTCAGCCAAGTAACCAGAGGTGGCGCCAAGGAAAAATTTGTGTGGGGATTTCCCAACAACAAGCCTTCGATGAATTGATGAAGCATTTGTGTTCATCCCTAGTATTTTCATTACTGGACCTGCAACATCCCTTTGAGATCAAGACATATGCTTCAGACTATGTTGTGGGTGTCATTCTCACTCAACATGGCCACCCCATGGAATATCATATTGAGACACTATCAGCTGTTGTTCGTAAGTACCCTACTTATGACAAAGAAATTTACTCCATTTTGCAATCCTGCCACCAGTGGAGACATTACATTCCTGGGAAGGAGATAGTCATCCACACTGATCACAAGCCACTACAGTTCATTTATCCCCAAGGCAAATTGCAGAATGACCGCCATTAGAAGTGGTCAACATACTTACACCAGTTCCACCTAAACATCAAGTATAAGACAAGAAGTACCCACTGAGTTGCTGACTGCCTCATCCAACCTACAGTCACAACACTCACCATGGTGCTAGATTCTTGTGGCCATGAGACCTTTACATGGCCCCACCTCAATGAGACAGACCCTGACTTCTCCACCTCCTACCAAATTTTGGCCGCCAACTCACTAGTTGCTAATTTCCATCTTCAGGACGGGTTGTTGTGCTGTCTGGGCCATCTCTACATTCCATCAAGCTAGCATGAGAAGATGATTTTGGAATCTCACTACAGTCAGGTGGCGGGACACTTTGGTGTCGAAACGATAGTGGCAGTGCTGTAGAAACATTTCTACTAGCTGAAACTTCGACAGGATGTCGACAATTATATCAGGTCTTATACTGCTTGCACTATTGCCAAACCAACCACTAAGAAAAAGGGCTTGTACACCCCTTTTCCTACTCCTAACAGGCTGTGGGAATCCATATAAATGGACTACATGTTTGGCCTCCCATCCACCATGAGGGGAAATGATTGTGTTTTTTTGGATTTTGATCACTTTTCCAAGATGGAGATTCTAGCCTCATACAAGAAGAACATCACAACAAAATCCACTGCCAATCTCTTCTTTGAATGAGTATGGATATGTTTTGGGATCCCACAAACCATTATCTTAGATCGTGACAATTGGTTCCTCATCTTATTATGGTTGAGTCTTTGGTCACTGGTGGATACCAATCTCACCAAATCCACTACCTTCCACCCCCAGACAGATGGCCAAACTAAGGTCGTCAATTGGATGGTCGTACATATCCTACTCATGTACAATTAAAAAAAACCCTTCACATGGGATGAGAGTCTTCCCTATGTCTAGCATGGCTACAACCAAGCCCTGCATAGCTCAGCTGGCCACAACCCCTTTCAGGTGGGATTGGGATTCCAACCATTGCGCCCCATGGATTTTGCACTACCCCTGACGACCACCTCAACCGAATCATCCCCTGATCCACCAGAATTTGACAAATCCTTCCGATTGATTGAGCGGATCCAACACATCTTCCAACAGGTTCAAGATATTCTACAAAAGTCTAATGCAAAGTACAAGCGACGCCATGATCAACATCGGGTGCCACTTAAGTTTCAGGCGAGCGACAAAGTTTGGTTGCATTTGCAGAAATAATTCCTTACAGGGCCCCATCGGAAGCTTAAACCACTCTGTTATGGGACGTAAACCATCACCAAGGTTTTGGGTGACAATGATTTTGAGCTCAACATTCCCCCCTTCCTTGGTCTGCATCCAATCTTCAACGTTGCTCTCCTTCGGCCATATTTCCCACCATTATTGGACACCTAAAATACAGAAGAGCAGTTGATATCAACAGAGCTCAACCCTGACTGCATGCAACATGAATCCAATGATTATATTTTGGACACATAGATCAAGGTCAATCGACAATAAAGGGTCCATCTTTATCGAGTCATCAAGGCAGGGCAACTGCTGCACCAAGGAAAGTGGTCATCCGTGGCCAAATTCAGCAAACATTTCCTCATATGATGGGGGAAATCAATGCAATGGAGACCATTTATTTCTAAGGAGGGAGGATTGATCCAGGTGGATATTGGTGGCTACCCACCTATTCCACCGGCTTGAAAAACAATTTTTCACCTTGGCAGTTTTTCAATAGTTTTTCGGGTTCCAAACTTTTGGGGGTTGTTTTGAGGCCCTAAACAATGTATTTTGGGGATTTGGGGCCCAAGTGACTGCCAAAATTAGTTACCTGGGCCAGTCGAAAATTTTTCTTATCAGTTAGACCTTTCCAATGAGCTATCATGTGCTTAAAACAAAGATTGTATGCAAAATTCACGACCCCAGGAAGTTGATGTACTAACTTACCCAAATGGGGGCCTACATGACTTTTGGCGCTTCATCTCCTAGGGTTAGGTTTTTGGATGTCTAGGGTTTATTGTAAAAGGCATTCAAAGCCTCATTCTAACCATATTATTGCGAATGAGCACAACCTTCACATCTTTTCTCAGAGATAAGCCGCCACCATTCCAACAAGCTTGTTTTCTGCTGCATTTTACAGTTTCAGCTTATTTCCTTATTGAATAGAAAACCAGTTTTATTGTATCTCTATTATTTTGAGTTAAGCCTCTTTTAATAATTTGTATTCATTTCATTCTTCTCATAAAATCTAGATCAGTGGTATCATAGCGGTCTTTTCCTTGTCGTCTTAATTCATGTCCCCAACTAGGTCAGGGTACAAAAAATTGGGTTTCGAGCTTATTTCTCTTGAGGAAAAAAGTCTTGCAAGCCGAAGTGAACTCTCATGGAAAGAGAAAATAAATATGACAGGACAGGAGATCCTTTCAAAATGTTGCTTGAGGAATCCCTCACACAACAGAGGAATGAGATGATGGATAGTTTCGCGCAAATTCTTCGACGACTACCAATAGGCGATGCATACTCCTTGAGCAGAGGCGCCACCCCCTTCAAGGTACAAATCAACTTTGATATTCCTATATTTGAAGGTAAGATAGATGAAAATGTTGTAGAAAAGTGGCTGAATCTACTAGAGGGGTATTTTTCTATCCATAACTTTTCGAATAGAGAAAATATTACTTTTGCGCTCCTCAAAGTCGTTCCCCATGTCAAATATTGGTGGGAAAATTTCTATGAGCAAAAGGAAACATAGGAACCCTCATTATTTATAGTCATGACCACCTGGGAATATTTCAGGGATGCTACTAAGGAACAATACTACCCTATTGTAAGTTATGACAACTTTTATACCAAATGGACCACGCTGTGCCAAGAAAGAAACCAAGTAGTGCCAGAGTTCACAACTATCTTCCATACCTTGCGCACCAAGCTGGGTATCAAATATTCAGAGCAACATTTGGTGCTCAAGTATCATGGTGATATACATAGATAAATCCAGACTAAAATGAAATTTATGTACATCTCATCCTTGGGTGCATCCTATCGATATGCCATCAAAATCGAGCAGAAGCTAAAACAAAAGACATGACAATTTGGGCCCGGGAACCCCTCACAGCAAAAACTAGGAAAGGATGGCCCCAACCCATAGAACAAAGGAAAAATAAAAGATGGACAATATCAAGATAACTAGTCCAAGCCACAAGCAAAGAAGGACACCAGAAAGACAAAGAAAGATATTGGGAAGTGGTGCAACTTCCATAAGATCGCTTGGCATAACATTGCTGAAAGCCGCTCAAAGCAGTAAATGGTGGCCAAAGTGAAAGCCTCTAAATCAGATGTGGGTTCTGACTCTGAGTCAAAACCAGAAAGGGGAACACAGATCATTGGAGTGAAACCCAGTGCCACCATTGCTACCACCAAGATCTAGGCTGGTGAAATAGATGAGCCAGAAGAAGGAGAGCACCTCTTCCATTCACAGATGTGGGTTAAAGGCACCCCACTGCAATTCATCGTTGATAGCGGTAGCCAAAATAACCTCATCTCAGTAGAGGTTGTTAAGTGGTTGGACCTTTCATCAATGCCACACCCACAACCTACACCGTTGGATGGCTCCGCAGAGGAAGCGATCTCCGCATCAACCAACAATGTCGACTATCATACGACATCAAGCCCTTCAAAGATGAGGTATTATGTGATGTTTCTCCTCTCAAAGTTTGTAATTTTCTTTTGGCCCAACCTTATTTATGGAAATGTCATGTTGTATATGATTTTAGGCCTCGTAGTTTTATTATTACTTTGAACAGGAAATTGTACAAGATACCCGAGGCAGTCCCTCCTAGTTATATTTCCTTGACTTTGCCAAGCAATGCATGAATGTCATCTCTCAGACCGATAAATTTTTCTTCTTCGTGATTCACTCTCAAAGTGAGAAAAAGATCACAACCACATCCAGGGCCACCATAGATGATCTCTCCACACAATAGAAGCAAGTGGATAAGGTCATGGAAGAATACTCATATATCTTCTCCTCTCCTATCAGGGTACCTCTACACTATCAGGTCAAGCATCCCATTGATCTGACCCCACGTGCACCACTATCCAATGGGCCAGTCTACCGCCTCTCTCTGTTAGAAAACGAGGAGATCAAGAGGAAGATCTAAGAACTTCTACACAAGAGGCACATCCATCCCATCTCATCACCTTGTGGGAGCTCAATCGTGTTGGTGTAGAAGAAAGATGAGACCTGACGACTCTGCATTGATTACCAGGCCCCGAATAAAATCACAGTCTGAAACTAGTACCCGATTCCCTGAATTGACGACCTCCTTTATTAGCTCACGAGGGCCAAATACTTTAGTAAGATTGATCTGAAGTCTTGCTACCACCAGGTCCCAATAGAACAAACAAATGTATGGAATACTGACTTCAAGTCAAAAGAAGGTCTTTTTGAATGGCTGGTCATGCCCTTTGGTTTAACAAATGCTCCAACAACTTTTATGAGGATGATAGACGATATCCTATGAACTTTCAACAATAATGTTTTAGTGTTTTATCTGGATAACATCCTCATATACAAAAAGACTTGGGTGGAAAACTTGCAACATATTCAACAGGTTCTGCACACCCTGTGATATCACAAACTATATGCAAACTTGGAAAAATGATCCTTCAGCATGGATAGGGCCCATTACTTAGGCTACATCATTCATCAGCATGGTGTGCATGTGGATCTAGCCAAGATCTAGGTCATCTGTGACTGGCCAACCTCAACCACACTCACTGAACTTCGGAGCTTCTTGGGCCTCCCCAATTTCTATCGTAGGTTCGTGTTGGGATCCTCTCATATCTCATGGGCCCTCAGCCAAGTAACCAGGGGTGGAGGCAAGGAAAAATTTGTGTGGGGCTTGTCCCAACAACAAGTCTTTGATGAATTGATGAAGGATATATGCCCATCCACGGTACTTTCATTACTAGACCTGCAACATCCCTTTGAGATTGAGACAGATGCTTCAAACTATGTTGTGGGCACCATTCTCACTCAACATGGCCACCCCATGGCATATCATGGTGAGACACAATCAGATGTTGTCCATAATTACCCTTCTTATGACAAAGAAATTTAATCCATTGTGCAAGCTTACCACCAGTGGAGAAATTATATTCTTGGGAAGGAGACAATCATCCACACTAATCAAAAGCCACTACAGTTCATGCAGACCCAAGGAAAATTGTAGAATGATCACCATAATAAGTGGTCAACATACTTACAATGGTTCCACCTCAACATCAAGTATAATAAAGGAAGTACCAATAGAGTTGTTGACTGCCTCAGCCAACCTCCAGTCATGACACTCACCATGGTGCTAGATTCTTGCAGCCATGAGACCTCTAGATGGCCCTACCTCTATGCGACATACCATGAATTCTCCACCACCTACCAAATGTTGGGCGCCAACTCAGTGGTTGCTAATTTCCATCTTCAGGATGAGTTGTTGTGTCATCTGGGCCACCTCTGCATTCCATAAAGCGAGTGCGTGAAGCTGATTTGGGAAGCTCACTACAGTCGAGTGGTAGGAGACTTTGACATTGAAAAGATAATGGTATTTCTACAGAAACATTTCTGAAACTTTGACAGGATGTTGACAAGTATATATGGTCTTGCACCGCCTATGCTATTTACAAACCGACCACTAAGAAACAATGCTTGTACACCCCTTTTCTTACTCCTATCAAGCTGTGGGAATCCATCTCAATTGACTACATGTCAGGCCTCCCATCCACCAAGAGGGGAAATGGCTATGTTTTTGTGGTTGTTGATCGCTTTTCCAAGATGGAGATTCTAGTTGCCTACAAGAAGAACATCACAACAAAAGCCACTGCCAATCTCTTCCTTGAACGAGTATGGTTACATTTTGGGATCCCACAAACCATTATATCAAACCATGAAAGTTGGTTCCTCAACTCATTATGGTCGAGCCTATGGTCATTGCTGGATACCAAACTCACCAAATCCACTACCTTCCAACCCTAGACAAAAGGGAAAACTGAGGTTGTTAATCAGATGGTCATACATATCCTGCACATGTACAATTCAAAACACCCCCACACATGGGATGAGAGTATTCCTTATGTCAACCATAGCTACAACAGAGACCTGCATAGCTCAACTGGCCACAACCCCTTTGAGGTGGGGTTGGGATTCCAACCATTGGGCCCCATGGATGTTGCACTACCCTTGGCAACCACCTCAGTTGACTCGTCCCCTGCTCCACCAGAAGCTGACAAAGCCACCTAGTTCATGGAGCATATCTAACACATCCACCAACAGGTTCAAAATATTCTACAGAAGTCTAATTCCAAGTACAAGCAACACCATGGTCAATATTGGGTGCCACATAAGTTTCAGGTGGGAGACAAATTTTGGTTTCATTTGCAGAAAGAACACCTTACAGGGCGCCATCAGAATATTCGCCCACTTTGTTACGAGCCATACACCATCGCCAAGGTTGTGGGTGACAATGATTTTGAGCTCAACATTCCCCCCTTCCTTGGTCTGCATCCAGTCTTCAATGTGGCTCTCCTTTGACCATATTTCCCACCATTATTGGACACCTCAAATATAGCAGAGAAGTTGACATCAACAAATCTCAACCCTGACTGCATGCAACAGGAATCCAGTGATCATATTGTGGACACATAGATCAATGGCACTCGACAACAAAGTATCTAGCTTTATCGAGTTGTCAAAGTAGGGCAACTGTTGCACCAAGGAAAGTGGCTCATGTTATAACCCTAATTTTCACCATACATGCTTACCTGGCATTAGGCCATCTCAGATCCCTTCTTTGGCAAAGCACTGATGAACAACTCTTTAAAAAACCTCTTTTATAAGGGCCCACATGCCCTACTCCATTATTTGCACGTGTGTACACACTAGCTGACCTAAAACAACCCACCTGGACCAACAAAAGCATGAAAAAAAGGAAAGTTGCCGATGGAACACACAACTTTGGGGGAGTTAACTGAAACTCCCGGCCATGCATGGCCGAGGGTTCATTCAAATACCTAGCTTCTTCTAGCCTATAAAAGAAGGGTTAGGGGTCCCATTTGGAGGAGGAGAAATAGAGTAAAGAAACTCTGCCCAATTGCATATTCCCATTGTCCCAACCCTTTAGCCATCCTTGTGAAAGAAGAGATACAAAGCAAAGAAGTTGGATGACATTTGAAGAGGAGCCCAGGATCAGGATTCGTAGAGCAATGGCTAGTCTCGACATTGTAAGTTGATTCATTAAAGTTAATAATAAAGAAATGCTTTTCCCATCCCACTATATGAGTTCTTCATAGTTCAGTAAATATATGTTTGAATCTCTAACCCATTAGTCTATAGGTAAAATGAATGTGTAGTTTGTTGCTTGTTCTGTACGCAGGTCAATCTTGAGAGGATAGCTGCCAACAAGCGATCAAGCGTAAAGAGGGATCGACATCAAACATCCGGAACAAGGTATGTTGGTCTAACCATGTATTTGCTAAAAAGGAATGGGGTTTAAGTCTGGGGACAAAGGTATAAAGTAGATTTCTTTTGGTCATATCTGCGTGCATAAGATAACCCTATTTTCTAGTCCGTAAGGGGATTTCCCTCACAACAGAATTGGCGACCATACTGGGGAAGTCTCTAGGGTTCCTGGAATTTTATTTTTTTGGTAGTTTTAAAAGACTGGTTTTCTTGCCTATTTTTTAGTTTCTACAAAGTCTGAGCTAGCAGAGAGTCTGGTTTCCCATACCAGCTATCTCTGTTATTTTCTTGATTGTGTTTTTTCGAGACTCGCAGAGGTACACGCAGCCTGTATAAGGTCTGCACACCTGTACTCGCACCCTACTCTCTTACAGCCCGCGTGTAAACGTTGGCTGAAGAAGTAGCAGTAGCGTGTAGAGTCCAGAAAATTTTTGAGGCAGTCATCCTCTTCCCTGTCAGAATCAGACATTCTCAGGGGTTTTTTGAAATTCTTTCTAAGTCTTGGTTGTTTGCAGTCTTATCTCAGATTGGTTTGTTTTACGAATTTTTTCCTTACATTGTTTGCTTTTTCTGTTAAAGAGAGTGTCCAAGCCTTCAAGAGATCCTGGTTCTCAATATCAGTGGTCTCTTCCTGGTTTGGATTGTCTGTTGTTATTTTTTTTTTAGAATTTTAGAGATAGACGCGACCTGTAGAAGCTCAGCATGCGTGTACACACCCTCTGGCTCTATACATCTTGCGTTCACATGCTTGTTGTTGGATTATCAGTAGCATGCTTGTGCGGGATAGTTTTTGTTGAGGGTAAGGCAGTCATCCTTTCCCTTGACAAGAGTTAGACCTCTCAGGTTTTAATCTCTATCCTAGCAGTCAATAGCTTAGGTTTGATCTTAGCCTTAGCTTTCTTTTTTCATTTAAAAGTTGTCATTAAATTTTTTTTTCTTTAGGGTTTTTAGACAAGTGTGAGAGTCATTTTTTAAGTTGCTAGGGTGTGATTTTTTGAAGTGATTCTTTGCAATCTGTGATTAGACCATAATTGTTTTTCTCCATTTTTTACTTGTTGGTATTTTTCCTTTTCTCTTTATCAACATTTAAATAAAAAAAAAATCTCTTTCATTTTCTTGTTTGGTTGAAAAGTGTGATTCTACATTAGTAGCCAGGGAAAAATATTTGTTTTCTTAAGTTCTTAATAGTTTACTTAGATCGTAAGTAGCTCGTAGTCGAGTAAAATCCTTCTTTAAGTTTGTTGATTTCAAAGATCTTAGAAAAATAATTTTTTTTTTTTGGAAAAGTTGTTGAAAATTTGCATTAAGTGAAATTTTTGTTTCCAGCTTTCTGTTCATCTTTTACTTTCGTCTTTCAAAACATCATCAGTTTCATTTTCATACCCCTTGACATAATATAAGCCATAAAATTAACGCTAAATCTAAAATTTATTAGACTTTTATGGTTGTAGGGTTAACTAACTAGTTCAGGATTAGGGCCTTAGACTAGGTTGGAGAGAAAACTCTTCAAGGCCATTAAAATCAAACATTGGTGTCTGAGTTAGGGAGTGTCTAAGTCTAGTATCGTGAGAGTTATCTGGGACCCCCCTCTAACATAGGGGATAAACATGAGGTCGCGTGCGGAAAGGTAGCAGAGATAACCCCTCCAAAGCTAGACCAATCGTAGTGGAGAACACATATAGAGGGCTTGTTTTGGGATTCCATCGATTGCATTTTCCACGGGGCTTCGTGGGTCTTGAATCCATTCGAGATCCTCAGTTGTCTTCCAGACCACTTGAATTCGATACCCTTCATAGGTTTTGATCTCGATACCTTTCTCATTGTGGTCTACCCGACTTTCGACTGTACCCGCCTGGTGACTGTTTATGCGCTGGCAACCTAGTTGCCTATCTTTTCTAGGGACATACACATGTGACTGCGAGGGTATACCACGGTACCTAGGATAGACATCGGGCCATTCTTTTTAGAGTATACCTGGAGGGTGCTTCCATGTTCGAGTTGCACTTGCACCAGTAAGTTGCTCTAGTGTTGGTTGTTGTAACTGTTCTTCTAATTAATTTAGTGTTTTCCGGACTTATCTTTTAGGGACTTTTTTAGTGCATGTTGTTTTTGAATGGTTAGACTATCCTAGTGTGTCTTTGATCTTCTCACACAGTGGAGGATCACGAGCTCCACCGGTCACGAAGGCTTCTTGGCCTGTCGCCGGTTACATTAGAGCCACCCCCGCCACCACTAAGGTGAAAGCTAGACCAACAAGGGTCTTTTGAAGTGACCGGGTCACAAGAAATTGTGCCCGACCAACATCCAGAGGAATCGACCATTTTAGACCTTGGAGCACAAACTTTTGGTCTGGTTGAAACCTCCACCACTGATCTTTTGGCACCCACCATCGTACCGATTCATCCTTATGAGTGCCAGATAGTGTTTCATGCAGCAATGGAAACAAATGTTGTTACTCCTTCTGGGAATTCTTCAATTACCACTACGATCATCACCACAGGAGAGTTTTCACCTCCTAACCCACCGTCACCGGTCCAAGCCACCATGGTCTCGACCCCCTCTACATCACACAGTGGTTGTATCCCATCTTTGGCGGTAGCCAAAACCAGTTTCACACCAAGTGCGATATGCCCTACGTTCTCATACGGGATGCCTAGTTCAGGTACAAGTCCTGTACTTTCCTACTCCACTATACAGACTTCAGGTCTGGAGGTAGGGAGCTCTAGCGCTCCTCTACAAGGTCACATAGGGGGCACTCTTTCTCCTTTTAATGCTTTACCTTACAGAGGAGGTCATATACCTCCTTCGTCCCCTTCACTTGGTGGCTCGCATCAACAATCCGTCGGGCAACCTACATACCATAGTTTATTTGGAGCGGGGATTCAAGGACCACCTTCGCATAGTATGCCAGTAGGTTTGAAACTGTTTTCTTTGATAGAAACATTTGGTAACAATTCCTTCTCGTCAACTGCCTTCCCGACTGGGGGCAATGCCAGTTTTGGACAACCTATTCCTATGCAGGGTACTATTCTTGAACAAGGGGAAAACCTAGGAACTTATTCCACATCAGGGCCTTGGAATTCTTGGCAGGGATCTGTTCCCTCGTCCGAAATGTCGATTTGGGGTAATTTTCTCCACAATCAATGGAACCCTGGACAAGCTACTATGCCTATCCCCACGGGAACGACATGGGGCAACCCTTCTCAAAGTCCTTTGAATATAATGCATGCCCAACCATCTATGTCCTATTTTGGAAATTAGTTTATGATGTCTCCACATACGCAAAATCCATACGCTAGCCAAGGCCATGGTTTCTACCAGAATCCTGACCAGCAGCCAAACTTTTCCTGGCAACCTGGTGCCAGTCAAACTCCAGGCCCCCTTTTCCCAAGTTATCACCAACAACCCAAACTACCTTTTTCGACAACCTTGCATTTGCCAGACTTGACAAGGTTTTTGAATGACCCTATTTGTCATGATCTGCGTTGGCCTCCTATGCCGATGAAGTTTCCTTCAGACATCCCAAAGTTTGAAGCCAAGCCTAATGAAGATCCAGGAGATCATGTGACTACCTTCCATATTTGGTGCTCATCTAACTCATTGAAAGACGACTCCATAAAGTTGTGATTGTTTCAACGTACTCTCATTGGGAGTGCTGTGAAATGGTACATTGATCTTGATCACTCAAGATACTCTTCCTTCGACGAACTGGCGATGTCCATCCTAAACCATTTCCAGTTACCTGAGAGATACGACGCTGGCACATAGCTACTTGCCAATTTCAAACAGACAACAACGGACCATATCTCTAATCACATCCAAGAATGGAGACGCCGCAAGAGTTTAATTAAGGTACCAATCCGGCCAACATTCCTACTTGAGTGGTTCCTTAAGTATTTGGCCCTGCAGTTATCCAAAGACATCGTGACGTCAGGAGTATTCTCCAAAGAAGACGCCATCATGAGAGCTCAAAAATTTGAGCTCATTTATTCTCAGTCTGGTTTATTATACAACATCTTGCCAGATGCGCCATGCTCAATACTTGATAAAACTAGACAGAGAGCTGGACCACATGCCGATGGTACTGTTGGTTTAGCACAAACAAAGCCCACTGAGAAATTGACGAAGCAATTGTAGTAGTTATCTATACAACAAACAATGGCCAGCCAAACTACTACTTTGGATGCTCCCCCTACCAAAACGTCGGAGGTACACACAGTGCAATCGACTAACCCAAAGGCCACCCAATAGCCTGAAGGAAAGAAAAAACAATGAAAAAAGGGTAAGGGGGATAAAAAACCTACCGATAATGCTGGTGGGGACAACACTGAGAAACAAAAGGAGAGGTATCCATGCAACCTGTGTGCGGAAGACCACCTGACCCATCTATGTCCTTAGCTTACAGAAGCCCAAAAGTTTGTGGCGCAATGACAACCTGTTGTGTTGACCAATCCATTTCAACATGGGAAAAATCTAACCCAAGCCTTTGCAAGCACGAAAGGGGGCATCCAAGAACCCTCTCCGCCTATGAATAACCCCGCATCTACGAACGTATATATGGTGAGGGGTGATGCTTTTATATCGACTAGAGCACATGACTATAGTAAACCAAGCACTTCTGAGAAGGGTAAAGAAGCTGAACTCCCATCTCTTCCTCTACAGATATAGAAGACATTGGGTGAAATAATGACACGCATTCCCAAAGGCGCTTTCAAAAAAGCTTCTCACAACCCAAATGCAAGGGCTGCCCAGAACTACTCTGTGGTGGAAGATTTATCACAAACCCCTTGTGTGATGTCCACTTTGGAGGTCCTCCAAAGATACCCTTCCCAAAGAAAANTGGGTGAAAAAATGACACGCATTCCCAAAGGCGCTTTCAAAAAAGCTTCTCACAACCCAAATGCAAGGGCTGCCCAGAACTACTCTGTGGTGGAAGATTTATCACAAACCCCTTGTGTGATGTCCACTTTGGAGGTCCTCCAAAGATACCCTTCCCAAAGAAAATCCTTGTTAACCACTTTAGGATCTACCGAGACTTGTAATCAAGGTACAATCATGCTGGATACAACCGACTTAAAACCTTGTCTACCTTACCACGTGGCATTTCAGATAGTAGTGGATTATCCCACGAAGACTTTTACTTGGAATATCTTCCGCACAATGGTTGATGAGGGCGCCTCAACATGCGTTATGTCATTGGCATGTTGGAAGGTCGTTGGCCAACCCATTTTGTCTCCGTCACCTACTCTCCTCACCACTTTCGACAATCATTCGTTACAACCACATGGTATCATTCCTTCTTTCCCCGTGTAGTTAGGAGGGAAGACTGTGTGTGTTGAAGTAGAGGTAGTTAATGCTCCCCTCGACTATAACCTGTTGTTAGGAAGGAGTTGGACTTATGCCATGCAAGCAGTGGTTGCTACAGTTTTCTGGGTCTTATTGTTTCCACACGAGGGCCGGATAGTGACCATCGATCAATTGTCTTTCTCCAGACCTGACCTTGCATTGGGGGCATCCATGGTCCCAATGATTGATAATCCTCAACTAGGTGTCGTCAACGTAGGGGTTGGTTTGTGGCCATCTTTGAGGGGTACCTTCAATTACCCGCCCCCTCAAGGCGATATCAAGATTATATCCAATCACCATAAGGTTGAGATTTTTCAAGTTTCGTCATTCCGCATGACTTACTTGGATGATCCGTGGATACTTCCTTCCCCATCGACCACGATGGACTAGGCAGGGCACCCGGGCATGTCCATACCCTTGTTCGCAGCTGAAGTAGTGTACTCTTTAGTCCAGCAAGCTTCAGCTAGCATTGATCCAACTCCCACACAAGAGTTTGATCCACTTCTAGATCCTATTTGGGCTCAGGGTTCTCTCGCTGGCACTGATTCGTTAGACTTGGTCTTGCCCTCCGATGAAGCAATAATTGAAGCAATGACTAGTCCAAACAAACCCTGGGAAGATCTTCATCACATATCATAATTCCTCCTGGAGTTAAGCCGAATCGAAGCAGGAGAATTCACCATGACTATGATGGGAGATCGGTCTTGTCCTATTAATCTCTTAACTACCCATGAAGTTTATGCTAAGAGTAATATGTTAACCATCATTGAAACCATACCGATCAATATCTCCTGAAACCCTGGTGTCATGGAGATTGTTTTCGTCAGAGATGACTGCTCCCCTGGAGAGATTCAACTCTATATAGATATTTTCAAAGAATTATGCGGTGTTTTTGACTGGTCTTATGAGGAAATGCCAGGTATCGATCCAAAAATAGTTTAACATGAAATCACAATGTATCATGATGCCAAGCCTGTTCGACAGAAGCTTCATCCAGTTAATCCTAAGAAAGCAACAACCATTAAGGTTGAGGTTGAGAAATTGTTAAAAGACGAGTTTATCTATCCTATCCATTTGACCCAATGGGTGTCAAACCCCATGCCGGTCAATAAAAAACAAGGCATGATTTGTGTATGTACCGACTTCTATGATTTGAACAAGGCCTGTCCCAACGACAATTTTCCCACACCTTTCATTGACTAGATCATTGATGAATGTGCAGGTTGCAAAGCCTTTTCTTTCATGGACGGATTTTCGGGATATAATCAAATACAAATCAAACCCGAATACCAACACAAAACGACATTCATCTGTCCATGGGGTACATTCATGTATTGTAAGATGCCTTTTGGTCTCAAAAATGCTGGAGCCACCTTTCAGCGGGCCATGTCTTTTGCTTTCCATGATCTCAAGCATATAGTCGAGGCCTATTTAGATGATTTAGCATCTTGATCTTGCAAGAGAATGGATCATCCCATACACCTCTGACTTATCTTCGAACGTTGTCGCTACTTTCGGATTCGCTTGAATCCAAACAAGTGCAGCTTTTGCGTAATGTCAGGATGATTGTTAGGTTTCATAGTGTCAACAACAGAGATCATGGTCGATCCTCTCAAGGTTGAGGAAATAATTCAGTTGCCCCCCCATGCACAATCCTTCAACTTCAGAGTCTATAGGGCAAGGCACATTTTCTAAGACGCTTTATCGCTAACTATGCCGAGATCACAAAGGGATTCATGCGCTTACTTAAAAATTACGTTCCTTTTTATTGGGACGATGCCACTCAATGCTCTTTTGCCGCATTGAAACATGCACTCACAACTGCCCCTTTGATCCGGCCACCTAACTATAACAAGGATTTCCTATTATATTTGGGTGCAGCAGAGTCAACCATTGGCGTGGTCTTAGTTTAGGAAGATAACTTGTTCTCATAATATGTCATCTATTACCTGAGCCGAGACCTCGTAGGACTGGAACTCAATTATTCTCATATCGAAAAACTTGTGTTGGCAGCAGTCCATGTTGTTCAACGATTCCGTCATTATGTTCTATTTCGCAATACCACCGTCATTGTTGTCGTGAATCCATTTCAGTACATGTTGACACGACGGGTAATAGGTGAAAAAATCAGTAGATGGATAGTCATCCTCCAGAAGTTTGACTTGGATTTCATTTCAGCGAAGTCCAAAAAGTCACTGGTCTTCACAGAACTTATTTCAGAACTTCCAATTGAGTCAGGTGATCTGGTGCCCGAAGAGTGGCCTATTAGAGGAGATATGTTTTTGATCACCTCTTAGGATCCCTGGTACGAAGATATACTTATCTATCTCCAGACTTTGAAGTGCCCCACTACTGCTTCTCGTGATGAGTGTTGACGCATACACCATCACGCTAAGAATCAGGGATGATTTTAAGGATGGAAATTTATTTTAAAATGTAGAAACCTGGGCAAATCTTACTAATCCTTCATATGCCAACTATACATGTTTGGCGATATTTTTGTAAAAATATTCAAATTTCTAAGGATTTTATATAGTTTTTATTAAATTTTGGCGATTTTTAAGGTAAAATAATTTTATCCTATAGAATTTGGGTGAATCATTTTTAAAATAGTGAGTCTCATTTTTGGAAAAACCATGGAAAATTAGCCCATGAGCGAAATTTAGCCCCTAAATTCATCCATGCTAATAATTATCTCATACTCAATGATACATTGTATCGGAGAGGTGTAGACTGCATCCTACGCCAATGTCTCACTCACAAAGAAGCGGTTATCGTGCTTAACGATTGCCATACCGGAGATTGTGGCGGTCACTTGTCTGGGTTGGCAACAGCCTAAAAGATTCTATGCGCAGGTTACTTCTGGCCGACACTTATCAAAGATTGTGTCGAATCGGTCAAGAAGTGCCACCCATGCCAAATCTTCTCTCGGAAGATGAGGGCACATCCCGCTCCCATGTTTCCTGTCATCACAGTTGGTCCCTTCACTAAGTGGGGGATTGATTACACTACATGCAACCCTCCTTCAGCAACGGAGCATCGCTATATCATTGTAGCTGTAGACTACTTCACAAAGTGGGTTGAAGCTATGCCAACATTTAAAGATGATGGAGAGACTGCAACTCTCTTTTTATTCAATCAGATAATAATAAGGTTTGACATCCTGAGGGAGATTGTCACTGACAATGGAAGTCAGTTTCAGAACCAGATGATGACTGAGTTAACATCAAAGCTTGGTCTACGGCAAGAAAATTCATCACCCTACTACCCCCAAGAAAATAGGCAGGTGGAAGCTGTAAACAAAAATCTTAAGACCATTCTACAACAAACTATCAACTCAGCCAAGTCAAATTGGCATTTGATGTTATACTCGACATTATGGGATTACCGAACATTTGTTAAGACTGCAACTGATTTCTCACCTTTTCAACTCGTTTACGGGTTGGAGGCAGTATTTCCCATCGAATGTCAGATCCCATCTCTAAAATTGGCAGTACAATTACTGCCAGACACTTCTCCACTTGAAGAACGGTTAGTTTACCTTGAGCAACTCAATGAGTAGAGTCGTGATGCGGCCTTGGCCAACGAGGCTCACAAACATAAGGTCAAGTGTCAGTATGAGAGGTCCATTCGTCCTCGACTTTTCTCTGAAGGTGACCTTGTCCTGGTCTATAACCAAGATAAGGACCCCCTGGGGGTAGGAAAATTCAAACCCATGTGGTTTGGACCTTTCATCATAAAAGAGGTTTTAAAAAAGGGCACTTATCATTTGGTTGATTTTGAAGGGAATGCTTTGGCGGAGCCTAGAAATGGGCTCTAGCTCAAGAAGTATTACTCATAGGCATGTCACTGTGGGTAACTTTTTGTAACATATGTATAGTGTTTGTACTATTACTTTTTAGTTTCTTTTAGTGTTATGGACGTGTCATTGATGTTATCTTTCGTCACTGTGGCAGATGTTAAGTGATCCCAAGGTGTTTGTTGGGTATGCAGACGATGCTAGTCGGCACACTCGGAGGCTTGCCTCCACAGCTTGGGTAATATTTACACCTCAAGGCCAGTTATTATCTTCCGGAGGTATATGTTTAGGTGACACCACAAATAATGTCATCGAGTATAGTGTAGTTATTGAGTTGCTTCGTGACACTTTGTCATTGGGTATCTCTCATGTCCGGGTCTATCTCGACGCTCAACTAGTTGTGTTTCAGTTAAAAAGAGTATACCGGGTTCATGATCCAACTTTACACCGATGATTCCTTAGGGTATGTCTCTTAGAACGAAACTTTGATTAAATTACATATTTTCATGTTCCTAGGAGATTAAACCAAGTTACAGATACTCTAGCTAATCAAATTTTAGATTGGCATCTTGCACATATATGAAAGAACATTCACATAAATATGTAAATACGTTTTTTACACATGCTCCATAAGACACAAAAGACAAAAAAAACCATATATAATATCATAAAGTAACCAGAGTACATAGATGGACGCAAGTGGAGGCACTTGCATCCATCTATGTACTCTGGTCACGATCTTTATGCCCTCAAAAAATATACAAGTAGTGCTCGTGGCACGTCAAAATGTCCAGCTAAAGTCAGGGCCTGTGGGCCCTGTTATACTGATCCATAGCGTTGGCTAAATGCTAAAACAACCGGACCCACGTCCATGGTACCCCAACTACATGAGGCTGCATAGATGGTGGCAGGTCCTCAATCTCTGCCATTGGGACTATGTGAGTGAGCGCAGTAAAGTTATGCTCGACTCGTCTCAATACCCTCTCAGCCTCCCCGGCTGGAAGATCTCCTGCTATTGCTGGTCCCCCTGCGATGGCAAGTGTGGCCCCTGGCCGAGGACGATGCCTATTCCTCACATAGTCAGTAGGTCGCACTGGTCCCACATTTGCACACAATGAACACATATCCGTCAAATACTCTGGCATAACAAAAACAAATGATATATATAACAAAAAAATGATATATATAACAAAACAACATAAAAATTACATATGTTTAAAACATAAAAAAATACAAAGGTGGAGACTTACCCATCTCCCCACGCTCCTCACCAGGAGGTATTGGTATCTTAGGGTCTCTCGAGAAATCAATCCCAGCATAGGGGTAATCCTATATAACTAGGATCTATCCTGACAGCCACACAAAGAAGTCATCATCGAAGGACTCATTGGTCCTTCCGCCACCTTGTCGCGGCAATAATACTACCCTGACTTTTGTACCTTGTTGTCGTTTTTCTTTGCCATAGGATCGATCCCATCAGGTTGTGACACGAAACCATCATAGCTTCTTTAGAAGTGTCCCAACTTGGTGGTAGAGCTTACCGGAACATGGATGCCCTAGGTAGATCCTGGGTTGCATTATAGTATCTATGTTGTCTCTAAAACACTGTAGGCTCGAGAGTCCTTGTAGTTTTTCCTGAATACGAGTTTGAGCCTCATTTGCATGATTCTTCTTCGCTCTTGACCTCACCCTCAAGACTCCCAAAAAATAATGGGTCTTCTTTTAATCCCTTTTTAGACCCTATAAACATGAAAATATTGTTGAGCGATCTTGTGGCCTTTCACGCTCGTTAAATTGAAATTTGAAGTCACGTCTGTCCGACGGTAGTTTACCCCTTTTTCGGTCTGGATGGTCAACTGTACGAACAAAGGTATACTCTATGGAACTTCAGTTCTCTAGAAGAGTACTCTCAGGTATAATTTTATCCCTTTTTT